>JAVQJS010076317.1:0-15290 GCA_036024795.1 Galaxias rostratus
CATACATACATATATACATTTGTTTCTAAATATAAAACGGCTAACTTGCAGCGTATTTTTCCCATCATGATAGTGTAGTATTAAGCTAATCAAATTTGAAGTCGACAAGCACTCTCCTTACCTCGGCTAGTTCTGTTGTGTGTTCAGTCTGCACAACGCCCTATAAAAACAATTGGAAGATTAGTAATTTCACACAATTAATTCCATAATTTTGTATGACCTGGCCTTATTTAACTAATCAAATCCTTACAAGCACGTCATCAGGTAGGTCGTACACTACACTAAACACATACAAACAAATAATCAGAGAGGTCATACACTGTATGAAATACATACAAACAGATCATCATGCAGGTCATACACTGTATGAAACACATACAAACAGATCATCAGGCAGGTCATACACTGTATTTAATACATTCAAACAGATCATCATGCAGGCCGTACAGTACAATAAACACACAAGCAAATCACCATGCAGATAGTACACTACGCTAAACACATACAAACAGGAAGTCTCACATGATACCAGGTGACTGAGACTCTGCTGTGATTCAGTCTGAAATCTTCCATGTCTGGACAGAACAGGGTTTTTCCCCCCTGAAGAGGGATTGTGACTTGCTGGGGATTCTTAGCTGGTGTTACATCGCACACAGAGCCAGGACTCCAAGGCACCACCTCCAACTGCATGGCAATCTTTGTGCAAGAGGTTTTGTTGCTGAGAAGAAAATCAAACCTTATGTTATTCCCACATACTCCTAGCATTTTCTGTAGTACTTACCTGATACACAAAATGTGCCAGGTCAACAAGAAGCATTTCAGAATACAGTTACAGTAAATCAAACCGTAATCAAATTACAGATGTCAAAAATGCATGTTTTTACTTGCCAAATTAAATTGTTTCTTTTTGACTAATAATGCTGCCCATCCTTAATCTTGTGAGCTAGCGAGCAAGCACTCACATGAGCTTTGAAGCAGTTCAGAACATTGCACCAGTTGTACATTCTACTAACCAACAAGGGGGTTTCTCAACGGGTTTCCCATGTTGCCAGCATTTACCCAGCATAGTGACAGCTTCCTCTTTGACCACATCTGACAAGCGTCTGTTCACATTAACAGTACACGACACTTTATTACTATTTCACACTGTACAAATCATAGCATTAATTTACTAGGGGTGGTAGTGGTTCAGAATCGTTGGGGGTTGGTGGTTCGATCCCCAGCTACTCCTGTGCTTCGAAGTGTCCCTGAGCAAGACACTGAACCCTGAGGAGCTCCTGATGCAGAGACATGAGTCGCCTTGCATGGCAGCTCTGCCGCCATGGGTGTGAGTGAATGGTTGAAGGAGAGGCTACATGGTAAAGAGTTTTATTCCATTCCGGTTGAAAAGCGCTATATAAACACAGTCCATTTACTACATACCAATGCACCAGTATCAGGATGTTTTAGACAATGGAGGGTGCAAACATTGTGAAATCATCGCAGTATCTGAAAGTTGAAAATCTATTAAACTTTGAAGATGTATTGAAACATTTAGCGATTTGGACCATTATCAGGATAATGATAAAAAAAAACATCTCCTCAGTTTCTAAATTAAATATCGAACTTAACTTAAGTTTCCAAATTAAATATCGAACTGAACTTAAGTTTCCAAATGTTATCTATATCTTATCTAAAATGTATATCATAAGATTTGACAAGTCCTGTATGCTCCTGGGTAATAACGTCTATTTTGATTTGACTGTCTTTCAACACGGAACATTTAGGAACAGTAAAACCTCTAAGTGGGTCAGTCATACCTACCACACAGGATGTCTTAACTGATCATACATTTCCTGGAACTGACACACTCGAAAACGGTTTCTCCTTAGCATAGCCGCAGGAAGTAGGGGTGCTGTAGCACCCCCTGATGGAGGCCCAGCACAAGTACAAGCAATGATACAATGTACAGTCTTGACTTTCCGCTGTGTGTTAAATGTAGTAGTACGTTGGCCTCACGCTACTCTCTACCATAAGCATGGCCCTCCCACCTAATGTATCCTACAGGCACTGCTGAAAGCCTTTATCAGCACAACCCCAGAGCATCAGTTTAATTTTGGGGTTCTGTGACAGCCTGCACGCATGGCTTTGCATCGGGGTCTTAAAATTAGATGACGTTGTGGGCTTTGACACACGTCCAATACATTGGTTCCTGTTTTTGTGTGCGTTAGATTATGTAATAATTTTATCTTGGTCTGAATGATGTGGTTAACTTTTGGTAGTATTGTATAAATGTGCTTATTCATATTGCCCAAAAAACAGTAGTGGCGTATTATTTTCCATGTGACTGCCAGTCAAAAAAAACCTGATAATATCTTATTTGGGTGGACTGCATTTTGTTGTGTGTTATAAAAGCAAAAGTTATGCGTTAGTTTTAGCACCTTGATTGCTTAATAGAGGGTGGGGGTTCCTTCCCTCTTCCTTGCTCCCTAGTTGTAGATATGTTTCTCAATTGTCTGGACTGACTTGAGTCCACACCGCTTGACACTATAACGTAACAAATTTGATAGCATCTTGTGAAACAGTGTTCCTAAACCAATTCAGAATTGTACAATTGAATGTTACAATTATTGTATCTTAGCTGCTATATCCTTCTTTGAAATATATAAAAGCCAATAGGCGTGCTACTGTATAGAGTTGATGTCTTGTCTCTCAGATTAATTGTGCTGTCTCTCAGCTACTGCAGCATACAAGCCATGCCCTGCATTTGCAGAACATAAAGATAAAGCAAGTAAATGCATTTGATTAATTGAGCCGGCCGTCAGCTATGGTTTGTTGAAATTGTTTTAAAGTAATATTTGAAGTAGTCTTTATTAGCATGTCAGTTAACAGTCAGTGTGAATTGTCATTCTAAATGGGTATGTCCATAGGGCCCCACAGAACCCCCTTGTATTATCTTCAGAATTCCTTTTTCACCATAAAAATAAATCTGAAATCAGGGTTGTAAAAATTCAGTGTTTAACATTTGGGCCATAACCAAATCAATGGGAGATATTTTACCTAATCATTTCCTAAAATGTCTGCTGGGTTCAGAGTATGTGTTATTACAGTAAATTTTAGGCCTTCATTCTATGATTCCATTAATTTTGTTGTTTTAGTTTTTTTGCAACCCAGGCTCTGTTAAACAGCACTACATTTAATTTGTTGTGACACAATGTCTTTATCACCTTACCCCAGCATACAGATGTACTGGCCAGTGTCCTGGGCTGTGGCAGGTTGCAACCACAGCCTCTCCCTCTCCTTGCTAAGTCTCTGGCTGAGGTTTAAGGGCTGCTCCAGGTACTGGCCCACTGGGATAAGGTACCAGACCAGGTTGAGGCCTGCTGCCAAAGCAGAGCTGTAGTTGTAGACCGTGGGGTGGGAGAAGAGGGGGCAGTAGAGCCAGGCCGCCTCACCCTCCAGAACCTGCACAGCCCCTTTGCCCGACTCCCCCCAGTCATGGCACGGTGGCTCTAGAAAAGGAAGACGTTAACCAGACTATTCAAACCACTATCATGCTTATTGTAGCAGTTTATATACTGTGGGTCTTCGGTCAAATTTTCTAAACTTTTCAGAAAACATGGTAAATCTATAGTTTTCTATTTGTTTATTTTCAGATTACTGATTTCACGTATAGATGTAACATTAATGTGACTGTGTTTCCTAAGGGAGTGATAAAGTGAGGTTTTAGCAGGGTTAACCTAACCGCTGAACACCCACATGGAGTAACACACAGACACACACTCTCCCTGTCCAACACACACCTTTTCAAAAGCACAAGCACAAACACACACACACTCAAGGATTAGGATCTCTGCCAGATAAGGTCCCAAGAGGGAAATGGGCCAGGTATGCCGCATGTCTCAATCAATACCTCAATCTAATCCATTCCTATTTCCTTTCATTTCACATTGATTTAGTACATTTATCTTGGAATCAAATGGAGCTTAGTGGACGTGCTCGTTTTAATTCCCCCACAAAACCCCATTAGCTCTGATAGGGTTATTACATTCCTTAGATGAAGGCGCATTGAAGAATGAACTCCAGTAAAAGTTGATTAAATGAGAAACAGTGAGATAGGCTTCTATTACAGATAGGTCAAAATCTTATTTGCATTATATACAATTTTAAAAAAGGGCCAGCCACATCAATACATTTCAGAAATAACAAAAAAGGAAGGTTATTTTTCATTGATAAACACTTGTGCAGCCATCATGTATTTCTACGGAAAATGTTGTCATAAAGCAAAACAACCAACCCTGCATTGGGTTAGGAGATGTTGGAGATCAGTAGGCCTCTAGGTTTTATTAGTGGGGGGTCTGCAGTCTACTTGCTTCAAATAGGCCAGTGGGGGGGGCTATGCTACACTGCTCTGCAATTTGGCGATAATTGCCCTGTCAGTTTCTAACCGAAAGAGTATTAGTCTTCCTATTAAGTCTTCCTATAAAGCTCCAACATACAAACACCCCTATGGAACGTTACAAACGAATCCCCTTCTGGAACAATCCATTTCCTTTCCCGCTTTGGCACTGTTTTAATTAACCCTGTTTTGGGGGGATGTGTACAAACAGAATTCCCACATTACTTTTCTTTCCAGCAGCTTTACTAAGTAGAATGATGCTCTGGAAAGAGAAAACCTCTGCCACAACGCAGCTCGAAAACAGTGCCCCTTCTAACGGCACAGTCCACAAGATACAACCTCAAAAATTAGACCACGACATTTGGGGTAACTATACTTGGACTTACTTTCCAAATACAACATCGACACTGCACATATTATATACAGTTTTATTTTAAATGTGTTGCTATTATTGCAGAATCTACCTTTAAACAGCATTTATGTCATATGCCTATAGATCATTAAGGTTTACTGCGCACCCAAAAATATTATCTACTAAAACAGTCCCATCTTGCTTGTGGTTCAGCATGTAATTAACGATGGTGGCATAATCCTATTAAGTCAATCAAGTTTAGTGAGTGGTCAGAGCATTATTTCAGATCAATGCTATAATCCTATTGTGAGAGGGATGCTGTCAGGCTCTTTCTATCCTCTAAGTGCTTAGCTGACTCGTTGTCTCTGTGCCAAATGTATGGCACACCAGAGCCTGTGACAGGGACCTCATTCTGTAAACTCCCTAACATACAGGCCAACAAGAGCAGCTTTTGATGCCTTAAACGTCAGGGATTTCCCAGAACAGCACCCAGAGTAACATGATAACCGTGATTGGCCATCTGGCTTCCTGTTACAAGTGGCTGATAAATTTGCTGTGAGAACAGAAATATTCCAAGGTAAAGTTACAACGTTCACTAAGGCATTTAAAAAAAGTAGAGTTGAGTCTGTCCACCACATCCCTCCCGACAGGTAAGACCCCTCTGGTTATCTGATCTGTCACTCACCTGAATAAACACTTAAATGAGTGGCGGTTGTGGTTTCCCCACACAGCCCTGTCACCGCAGAAATATACAGGAAAGCAGTGATGAACAGATCCCTATGGAGGAAAGCAGAGACATCATTATCATGGATCTGACTCAATACCGACCATAACTCACCTACTAAATCTAAATGTATTGATTCAGCACTCAAGCAGTGCTGTCCCATCTGATTGGAGGTGTGTGTGTGTGTGGGGGGGGGGGGGATAATAGCAAACAAAATTATGAAAAGGAAATGAAAGACATGTAGGCGTATGAAGAGAAAGCTACCACAAATATACCAGAGAGGGGTGTTACAAAAAAGAGAGAGCACATACAGTGTATGTGAGGCAGAGGAGGAGAAAGAAGAGACGGGCACTATGGGAGAGAGGAGGGAGAATAATGATCGTTCTCTGTCACGCATGGCAGATCTCTAAGGTACTGAAGGTAATGGTGAGTCCCCAGAGCCATGTGTGGGTGCCTCCACCTTCACATCAACAACATTCATCACAGCTTTTTACTGCTACAGCATACCATAGGTATGACCAGCCCCATCAACAGACACTATTGCTGAGGACTGCTGGATACCTTGATATCCTCACTCTTCATGGTGTGGCTGTGTGTGTGTGTGTGTGTGTGTGTTTTGTATGTGTGTGTGTGTGTGTGTGTGTACTAGTAATTGCCTAATATTATTGCACAAATATTTAGCATGAAACACATTGTACAAATTGATTATATTTATAAATGGCTCTGGGGCATAGATCTGTAACTAGTTACTATACATAGGTAGCCATAATAGCTGCAGAATGTTTTGATTTCGATCCTGCAGATTATTTGGACTATGTAGTTCATTAAGTCCTTTTATCTCAACTTGAACTACCTCCTTGGCTTTTTTACCTATGGAGTAAGCGCACAAATATATTTAGCTAGCCTATTCTATCATGCTGAATGACAAAATGTGCTCTGAAATGTCCACGACCCATCAGTGCTGGATTTAAATTAGTGTAGACTACGCCATAGCCTAAACCACTATCAATATATTTAATTCTTTCTGAGAGACGATATTACTTAAAATGGAAATATATGCATTTCCATTCAAGGTCTATCAAGGAACACCAATAATTTGTTAAATTAAATTAGATTAGCCAGAATAATCGATACAACTTGCTAATGGGTGCGCGGAGTTGGACATACAAATCCAATCCAAACAGAAATCTCTACATGTGCAATAGTGTACGCTCCTCAGTCAAAGTTAAAACAAAAAAATCCCATCAGTAATGAACCATAGATAAAAATAGATTATTTAACACAATAACCACGGGAAGAACAAATAACATCTGGAATGTAACAGAGCATTACGCGCGTAATGAGCCAATATGCTACAACAACCTGTGAGAAAAGAACTACGTTTAATACGCGTAAAAAAGCCATTCGATAGTAATCACTGTTAAATCAATCCACAAGGACTATGTTCAATTTAACGATTGAGCACACAGCTTCCTAAAATACCAAACAGAAAAGAAGCCGTTATATACTTACATTGTCACTCATCTAGTTGACAACGCGCTCTCCAAGCAGAGCTGATGAAGGGGACTGAAGAGACTCACCGGGCAGGGCAGGGCGGAGTGGCGCAGGGTGACACGCTGCTGCAGCTGACTCAGGCAAACTTACGATCGGGGAGAGGAACGAGGGACACGTGAACTGTGCCAGTGCTGAGAATGATTTAGAGTACCATTCAGAAAGCGACCGTAAATCGCACAGCTAACCGTCACCGCACAGTAAACAGCTCATGTTTTAGGAACCCATCCAATCAACGCGACACAGACGAGCAGCCACGAGATTGGCCTATATTCACTGTTACTTACCTGTCTCCTTGATAAACGACGCTCTATCGTCGTGAAGTACTTTAAGGTAACTGGAAATGCAAATTAGGATGCCAAATAAAGTGCAAAAAAAAGTTGTCATACCAATCTCTGGTGTTAAACTGTGAAATCACTAACACATTGGGTTCAGGGTAAAGATTCTTGTCAATAAAAGTCTAAACAAATAAAAAACCAACGAAACGTTACATATCCAATCCAAAGCGCATAATAATTGGTTACACACATGTAGGTGGATGGTGTGTTTACCAGTCAGGTAAATAAAAAAAAACATGGTGGGGAAAACAACTGAAGACAACAACTGTTGCGATTCCGGCATGGGCTAAGCTGTCTGTCGAATAGGAAGTGATTTCCAGCTCAGTGTAAGCTCCTCCTAGAGAAAAAGTCGCGACACTCGACTACAAAATGAATACTTTGCATGCCTTCGCATGTCCTATCATCACGATGTGGTTTTTATTAAATCTTTGAGTAATGTTTTGATATTATTCTAAATGTGTTGTAATATGGTGTGGGATATTCGCAAAATGCTTTGTTAAGGTATTTTTTGTGCGTATTCAAATGCTTTGAACGTTTTCCAATGAGCATATATATATCCCATGGTTTGACCGATACTTAGTTTTGAACGTTTATGAAACCTCCGCGTGTGCGAGCGTATTCCTTTATAGAACGCGTTGACACTTTTTTAGTTATATACAGATGCCAAAAACTAAGTAAAGGTAGAGAAAAGGGATATAACTTTGATAAAAACTGATACAAATTGAACTCCTCCACAATACTGTAAGACCAATCTGCCCGCGTTACTTTATATAAATCACATACACACAGGACTGTACAAACGTTTAAGGCAGGTGTGAATTCGGGGGATAATCACAAAAAGATAGCAAATCTGAATCAAATCAACATTTGGTGTGACCACCGTTTGCGTTCAAAACAGAATCCCCTGCCTAAAACTTTTGCACAGTTCTGTACAGTTTATTCATGCTGTAGCAACAAAGCTCGAGTGGAATTTGTGAGGCTTTCTTTTCATTTAGGAGACAATGATTTGTTAAGGCCTTACTTTACCTAATCACACGGTCACATTGGCATGTTAAGTGGCATTAGAGTCAGATTGATCTTTCTCCTCACAAAGGAAGGATTAATTCAATTAAGCAATAATAATCTTAAAATGTAAAATGGCGTTTGACATAGGCCTTGCGCTTGACAGCCAAAGCACTTTACTTCGAAAAGGGAAGGCATAGTTTGGTCGCCAATTTTTACCATTATGCAGTATGGAACTGAAGAATTTAAACGATTTTCTAGAAGATACGATGGGTTACAACTGTAAATGCAAGCCAGTGCATTTTATTGCAGCTCGTAGCTGTCAAATTGTTAATCGTATTATTGGTGAATTGTTGTAATAACATCCGATCCCCAGCAGATGGCAAAAGGCGCTTATTATTTATGCGTTTTACGCTGTGAATTCATTCGCTGTAAATAACTCCATATTCTTGCTGTTTATTAATGTTGCACTTTGTTACATTTGTGTATCTTATTTACAACAGCTAAATCACGTTCTTCCCCTCTTTCTAGACACACAGCACACAATTACACAAATACACAAAACACACAAATATTAAGTAACAGAGAAGTGCAGTGTACATACATGGACAAAAATTAACCAGAACACACAGTTTAGAGTTCCAGATACGTTATAGATTCTAGAGCAGCTTGCATGTTTTCAAAAGGACCTCTTTTACTTTGCTAGAGATTACTTAATGACATTGCAATGTAAGGGGTCTGTATCAGTTGAAGTGGCCATCGCAAGAGCAAACCCTTTTCTCTTCGCTGAGTCAGTAGAAAATGATTCTCTTTGGCAGCTCTTGTTCAGCCCAGTGGACCATGTCTTTCAATGTGTCGGTCTGTCTCTAAGGTGAAGACGCACTTGGGCCCTAACCTTAGACCAGCTTGCCTTTTTTAACCCTAACTAAACAATTTGTGGGGAGATTTCAAAGCTGACCCCAAAGAGACGGGAAGCAATAGTACTCTGCTCCCCTACTTTGTCCTAAGTGGATGTCAATGGACTTCTTTAACCTGTCAGCTTACTGACATGCCTTGAGCATTTATGATTAAAACGTTACAGATAGTATTTGATTCAAAATAAAAGATGCAAGAAGCATACAATGCGATTGCAATAAACAGTGTATGGATTAAAAAAACACAAAATGTTTGAAATATTCACACATTATTTTCTGTTTAATTAAATGTGTGGTAAAAATACTCCCTGGACCTGTTCCAGCCAACATTGAGCGAAAGGCGGTGTACACCCTGGACAAGTCGCCGGTCCATCGCAGGACCAACACATAGGGACATACAACAACTCACACATTCACACATATGGACAATTTAGTCACCAGTCAACCTGCAAGTTTTTTGTTTGTTTGATTTTGTTTTTGGACTGTGGGAGGAAACCCATGCCAACACAGTGCGAACATACAAACTCCACACAGAAAGGCCTTTGGGTCAGGCGGGGATCGAATTCAGGACCTTCTAGCTTTGAGGCAACAGTGCTAACCACTGAGCAACCATGCTGCCCTGCATTAGAATAATATTATTCCTAACTACTTTCCTTAGAAACATTCTAATACTTTCCTTAGAAACATTTTTGCATGGTAGACTGTGTCAGGCATTGTGTGAAATGGTTGTTGTTTTGACGTTGTATCTTGTTCAATATGCCTTACTGCCACCAGAAAAGCCTGTATTCATGCAGGCCCATATAAATGTTTGAGAGGCATCTCCTGCTTTTCAGACAGCAAGATCGTGATGACACTATTCCCTTAAAAATATTCCATGAAGAAGGGTTTATTTATACTCCCATCAGGTCTGTGCCAGGACTTGAGAAAGGCTTTGTGTGCTTTTAGTACCGTAGTATAAAACTTCCTCCAAGCTACAGTAATGGAGTGTGCCATTTTGTGTTGTGTGGCTGTTTCTGTGTGTTTTTTTATTGTTGCTTTGATCAGTGGATAAATTAGTTGACATAATAAGAAGTAAATAAGCATATAAAAACATGGAATTGCTAATGCATGTTTTACAGCAGTCCTTGTTATGATGAGTGGACGAGTTAGTTTATTCTGAAATAGCTAGAGAAATAAAAGATCAGACACCAAAGTTTTGATAGAATCTCATTTTTATTCTCCATGATCTTTTCATCCTGTTGCTTATTTGCTATGTCTGTATTCTTCTTCTGTTATATGGCGCATATGGTGTTTTTTGGAAGGTGTTTTCAAAAGAGGTGCAAGCGTTAGCAAAGACAAATAATAAGTCCAGATTTGACAAAGACTATTAAATATGGTAATATTCACACCCCTTCCATCAACCCCTCATCATTATGGTGACATCATCAAATAGGGCAACTCCCATTAAATATATTTTCTGAACCAATTTGTGCACAGGAGAGTGCCCAATTCTCTGTTCCATTTCCAACCTCACAACTTTCAGGACCCTGACCCATGCCTATGTGCTGGTGTCATGTTTCCAAATGGAAGACTTCTCTGAGGCAGTATGGTGTATTATGATTGATAGAAGTTTTTTCTCTTTGAATAATGAAATGGTATATAATTTGATGAAATGGAAAGGGTAGCACGTGCCACAGCAGTCAATCGGACACATTCTTGATGACCTCCGGACTAGTTCTCCAAATCAAACACATCTAAAAAATATCCTCCAGCATTAGTGAAAAGTGATAAACAATTACATGAACTGTGATACGAAGATATATAATAAGTGGATAGGATATTAGGGCAGTGCATATTCCCAGCAGTGGATCCAGGGTCTACGTGAATCAGGGCAGTGTATACGTTTTCCCAGCAGTGCATCTTATCACACAGGAATGCTGAGCTTCATACAATTACAGATTGTATGATGGTTGAGAATATTTTCTTCCCCAAAGTATTCTATATAGCTGAAGACTCCAGAATAAACATGAGAAACATGGGATTCCTTGCTGAAAAGATCTTCCTGGGGCTGGCAGGCGGCTTGTGATTTCTATTTTTAACCCGCCTTTTTCAATGTAACACCTTCAACATTCCAAACTTTATTGAGTTTATATGAATATATATATATATATATATATATTATAAGTAGTATGTACCATAAACAATTTGGTGTCACTCAAAGAATAGGACTTGTTATGACACCAAATTCTGAAGCAGAGTAAAAACACTGAACTCTAAACTACGGTATGTACACAGTGGCTTTTGACTATACAGGTCAAACCTGACGTCCCTATATTATCGCAGCCAAAACTAGGATCAACTAGACCACCTAATTCCGGTCGGTGTGCGAAAAAAGAATTTGCTCTACAGTTTGAGTGTCTACAATTATACGCAGGGAGTCTAGAGGTCAGAACCGTGGCTGTGGAAAAGATATGTCAGCCCCTCCTCCATCTGGGAGATATAGGTAAGTGAACTACAGTCCATTGATTTACCCAAATCCGAACCCAATCTAACACAACCCAACCCGCTGCTCCCAAGAGAACATTAACAGATTAGATAATAAGGGTCCTACTACACTTCTACTTCTGAAGGCAGTGTCTAAAGAGACCATTAAATCACTCCAATTTACATTGGACATCCCCTAAATATTTAGCAAATGTTGTACCTAGAGGTAGGGAAACAAATTATTGATGAATAAAAAAAAATTGTATTGAGGATCTTAACACAAAGAAGCAATCACACTAACAGAAAGAAATATGGAGAAAGTCTAACATGGCTTAAAGCTTTTTTCAGAGCTGGACGGGAAACATTAACATCGTCAGAAGCAAGATGAACACCTTCCTGGTGCCATTCAACAGGCTTTTGCATAAAATGTAAATTCATGTCCTGATTTCAAATAATTTCATCATCTCTTTTTCCAAAATTTTTCATTGGCAAGAATTCCGTCTTAAACCGTTTTTTATTCTCTTCTTTTTTTCTCTTTTGTTTTGTTAAATCTTTAGTTGGTATCGTCGTTGTTGTTCTTGATGTTGAACAAAGTGTAAGAAATGGAGTTGGACTCCAGGGCGCGCTGTAGTGGCTAAGAGCCTTCCTGTCCATCCTGCTCTGTTGAGTCCTGGCCCACCACGTTTTCTCCTCCATTCATTGTGGGAGTCCCTGAGTCTTTCCGTGACAGTTTCTTCTCATCGATTTCATGCAGCGATGGCTCCTTGTACATGCAAACTGTAGAAACAGGGTGATGTAAAGGAAAGAGAACAGTGTGAATAGGACAGAAGAGCAGAATGGGTATTTTCAAAACAATAGAAGAGGGGGGACCAGCAGCATAGGGTGAGAAGGTACGGAAACAGGAAGGGACGGAGAAAGGAAAAAAACTGCTCTCTCAGAGAGAGGGGGATGATGAGCGGAGGGCACTATGGCTCTACAATCTATGGGAGAGAGGGAGGGATAACGAGGGTGGGGGGGGGGGGGGGTAGAAGGCTCACCTTCAATGGGTCTGGGCACAAAGTGGGAGCAGGGCTTGGTCTTCTTCACACGGTTTCCTTTCATGGGCACTCCATCCTTGTTGAGGCCCATGAACCAGGCACGGCCAGACTCGTGTTGGCGGTACAGTGTTGACGAGTAGATAACGTAGTAGTTCTCAAACACTGACTCCTTAAATTTACACTCGGCTGTAAAGATTTCCTACAGAAACAGGGAATGAAAAATAGTCTTTGTTATCACTGGAATAATATACAGGCATTGTCAAATACAAAGATTTTTTAAGAAAACCTTCTCACACAATGTTAGTTCCCCCCCCCAAAAAATGGGTGTTAGGATTAGGATTAGATTTTACATGTAACAAAATCTCAGTTTTGCACCTTCATTCCACTGAGGTTCTACATTCATAGCTAGTCTAAAGAGACAGTGTGAGGGTCACAAACACTGGCAGCAAAGCCTGCTAGATGCCAATCTATTTAGTGATGAAAGCCATTTGCGTTTGAAACCACAAACAATCCTAGAGAATTGTCTGTTTGAACTTGAGCATTTTTGCAAAAAAATTATGTCCCACCAAATGCTTGATCTAGTTCCTGGATTGTCCCATTGGATGGCTATGTTGGGCCCTAAGGCTACACAGGTGGACAGGGTGGAGTCAGATCAATCAGACCGTGAAATGCCTAAGGAACTGCACACAGTGACAACGCCAAGCAAACATTGTGAAACCATGAAAGACAAAACCTTTAAGAAAGAAGCATTCTATATGGATTCCTATGCTCATCTCAACATAAAACCCCATTTGATTTATCACTGGAAGATTGAAGTGTTCACAAAGTCTATTACCATTTTTGTAAATCATTTATTAAAAATTCATCATAAATTATAATACATTTTTTGTACTCTCCAAATGTTGACTTTCAAATGTATAATAGAGAAGCTCTAAGTAATCATTGGGGTTAGTTTACAACAGTGTTTCCAGTGCAGACCAAACATTAAAAGGGAAAGGACCTTCCCTCTCTCCCCTGAGCCACTTCAGCAAACGGTGCATGGTAAAACAGAACGGAGAACAGGAGAAAGCGTTAAGTCCTATGTTTGCATTGCATGGACCTGTGATTCCATGTGTACTGTCCTCCAACAGTAAGTCATTAGGGCACACAAACAGGAATTCCTGGCACCCCAAAGTGTCACTAAGTGCAGTAAATTGCGATATCGAACATATAACAGGATTCATATCCAATTTTTTGGGTTAGTTTCATGTTGATGTCACTTAGTAATCACGATCCAAGTAACAACTAATATATAAAGAGATATAAGATAAACCATTTTAAAGTGCTTTTTATAGAGAAAGCTATTTACTGTACTTGCCTAATCCGCTAAATTCGGCTTAAGCCAACATCCTTAGTCCCAGAAAAAGAAACATTATATTTAAGATGGAAAAGGGACTTTGATAATACAATAGAAGCGGACTTAAAAATAAGTACTATAGCATCTGACTGATAAGCAATATGCCTAATAAGTCTAACTGAAAGTTACAGTCCTGATTTGGGGTCCCCATGTCATTTGAGTACCCTAAGTTGGACCCAAAATGAATCACTGTGCACCCATTCTTCAGTTGAAAGAAAAAAATGGCTGCATAGATTAATACACAAATAATCCATTCAAAAACCAACAGGTGTCTAATACAACAAATACAAAGGCAAGATAAACGATGATAATTGATTATTTTAATTAAATGAGAAGCACAATGTCGTATTATGCAAAGCTCATTTGAAACAAACCATTTTCTTGGAAAGAATGGCCGGATGTCTTTGAGATTTGATAGGATAGAAATAGGGGAATGATTTGCGCTCTCTTTTTCACAGTGCTCGAGGAGCTAGACAGCAATCAACAGCATCACACCTCACCTCATAACCAAGTTAAATTCTAAGAATAGGGTAATTAAAGCTTTCACACTCTTTTTTTTTTGGGGGGGGGGGGCATGTTTTGGAAAAACATTGCATTCAGTGTAAGCAAAAAACAGAATGAGTAGATATGACTACCTGTGCAACGAGTGTGGCGGTCTTTACTTTCCATGTCATTTGTGGTTGCTAACATCGGTCAAAAACACTATCCACCAGAGGTAGGTCTTTGGCTGTGTTTATTTGGTGCATCCCCATTCATGTTGTAGGGCTGACTCATCATTGCATCTGCCTTTGGATACTGGAGGTTGGAAAACTCCAATAGAGATGTCTATTTTCTTACACTCTTTACATCACATCCTTAACTAAACAAATTCCAAGCTTTTTGGAGCGCAATTGTTGTTCTATTTCAAAGTATTGCATGTTGTTCTTTGCTGGTTTCCCAATCCCATGATCAATGTTACGATGTGAAGAGCTTTTTCACCTGTTCCTTAGAAAGCTCTGAGGGTCTTCAGGCACATAAAGAAGAAGTTGTTAATTGTTTGCCTTTCTAGTATCTGGAATTATGAATCCAAGTGTGCCCAATTTTCCCAACATTTTGCTAAAATATTATTATTATTATTATTATTATTATTATTATT
>JAVQJS010076339.1:0-10000 GCA_036024795.1 Galaxias rostratus
CCCCCCCCCCCCCCCCCCCCCCCCCCCCCGGCGCAGTGGGAGAGCACGAAGGGGATGAAAAGATAGAGAAAGAAAGAAGAGAGAGAGACAGTAAAAAGGGTCAAGAGAGGGGGTTGTCAGCCCCGTCTCAGTGGGGGACTGTACGAACAGATTCGGTTGTGCCCAAACCAAAACGAGGAGACTAGCGTGGCTGTCCCCCGCGGCCCAGTCGTGCCTGTGCTGTTGGCTGCTCGTGGAGGGCGCCTTGCTTTCAGGCCCACACATGGAGAGCTGCGACCACCGGTATTGTCCTGGGTACCACTGACGATTAGCCCGACATCTAATTTGGGCCCACTTGACTTTGTTCACTCCCGCGAGCGCCCGCGCGTGACGGATAGCAGCGCCGAGGTGGCTCCATGAATTAGCCGCCGACGGAGAACGAGAGGCGCGGCATGGCCGTCCGGCTTACAGATGGCGCCGCGCATAAAGCTATTAGTGCCAATCTGCTGGGCCCAGAGCAGGTAGTTACACCGGGCACCTTCTACAGTGGGAGGGAATGCAGCCAGACTGCCCACACACACACACACACACACACACACACACACACACACACACACAAACACACACACACACACACACACACACACACACACGCACGCACGCACACTCGCGGGAACACGTGTTCCCCCAGATGAAAGTGCTGACACTCGGCGTGTGCAGCCAGAGCGCTCTTATGCTTGAGGGAGCCTGTGTCTGTTCACATTCGCAGCGTTTGTGTTTCAGCGAAGACGCCATCCTTTTTTAGTATGTGTGGAGTGTGTGCGTCCGTACATGTACATGCATAATACTCTTGTGCGCCGTAAAGATCTTATGAGTGTTTAATTATGGCGGGCGGGGAAGGCTCTGCCTGATACTGTGGACGATCAATGGGGACACGACATAGCTTCTTTACTGTGAGAGTCTTCATCAGGGCTTAATGGACAGGAGAAGAGGGTGGGGTGGGGGTCGGGGGGGTCCTAGAGAATAACACAGAAACCACCAGAGTTTTATCAGCCTTTATGAGGTCTTATAAACACAACATAACACACTTACTCTGGAGGGATTTACTCACACGGAAACACACAATTTGAACGTACAATACACATACACACACACACACACAAACACACACACACACAATCGGACACACTACCACATTACCACAGTATATAAAAAACCCAATACCCATGCTTTACAGTGCTATGCTTATATGGCATCCACTGTGGTAATAGATGTATACACACATGGCTCTGTGACTTTGTCTCCTGCCCGCTACCCTTGTCATCCCAGACATCTAGTTCTCTGTTTACTCAGGGCGGTTAGACATTTATCAGCCCTATGATAATGGTGAATATAATTGATGCTGCCACAGTGTCTTTAATGGCGTTTCGTGTGATTGCAGACGCAGCGTGCGAAAGAACACAGATAGAGTGTTGTCTTCATTTGGATGAGGGAAAGAGGTGTCTATCCTGCTTGCTGATTGGCTTCCACGTCTCTTTCACCCCCTCCCTCTCTCTCTCTCTTGCTCTTTCTTTCTTACATACTCCTCCCATCTCTCTTTGTCCTATAAAGCATAATCCCTGGCACCTCATCCAAGGCTAACTTGACACGCTCCCTTGCAGGAGTCTAAAGCTCTTCCTCTTCTTTCTCCTCCTCCTCCTCCTCCTCCTCTGTGCCTCCCCCTGCCTAAGCACACCTTTATAAGCACGCTGGCTCATTAGCAAACACACATGATATTCAAGTCATGTACGCTGAACTAGAAGCAGACTAGGTCTCGTCGTGGCCTCAGCTTCATTAGTATGATCACATACATAATTCATTGAGCATAAGAGGGAAACTTATTGTGGATATCTCGACAATTATCAACGCGCCTTCAAAGTATCTTGATTTACAGTAACTAGCTTCTCGCCAGTCATTCCGAATGTGGGCATCAACGATGATTCTGTAGCGCGGGACTTTGTAATGCGAACGCGGGGGGTGGGGGGGATAATGGGGGATAAGCGCCGTGCTGAACCTATCCGTAATGCATTTATCAGTGTACATATGGTCTGTTTTTATATTGTGAAATCCAATCCCGCATCGTGCAATCTCTAGCCATGTTTCCCAGTCTTGCAATTGGGATTCTCTCAGTACAGTACAAAAGGGGTCGCCGCGTGCTGTGTGACGGATGGCTAATCCTCCGGTAATCTCTCTCCCACCATTGTTTATGTCATGACAACATCTGTCGGCGGGTGCAGATGTTCAGCTCGGTCAACCTGCTTTATTCAATTCTGTGTGCTTTCCGGACACAGCTGCCCTGACACAAGCGTCTGCAGCGTGGTGTTTGAATTAGAAACAACCCATCCTAAAGTTAGAATTGACTGACAATCCAGCCCAGGGTGAATATAAATTCAATGATAAGAAACTATTAACAGGCATCCAGTACAGGCATGTCGGATCTAGGATTGATCCCTCAATGGTGGGCAAGTCTGCACTGCAAATCCCAGCGTTCTCTATGGTGAGTTCTTTGTTTGGCTGTGGACACAGAACGCCACTCACCTCACTGGTCTTAAATAGAGCTCGGCATATTGTTTGGAATCACTCGCAGCTCCTCGCTGCACACGGGTTGGTAAACACGCACACACGCTTGTCCGCGCTTGTAAACACGCGCTTGTCAGCCAACAGGCACGTGTATGCATGACGGCATAATGATGTACAAACTCCTGTGTACCCTCTGTTGTACGAGACAAAAGCAAACTGGGTTGCCAATGCTCCCAGTAAGAACACCGCAAAATAACCTAGCCACATATGGAACATGGAAAGAAAGAAAGACAGGGTCTGGGTGCTGGGGGGAAGGAACGGCATTACGGCACACACCTGCTGGCAGGAAGCTCATCAATAATAATTTCACAATGTCTGGTACACTACTGCTCCCTCTGTCTCTGTACCTTCCCTTCCCTTCCTTCACTCTCTCTCTCTCTCTCTCTCTCTCTCTCTCGCTCTCTCTCTCTCTCCGTCTCTCTGTCCCTCCCTCTCTCTCTCTCTCTCTCTCTCTCTCTCTCTATCTCTATCTCTGCCTCTAGAAAGTCATTTAGCCAGCGCACAGCAGGGGCCAGAGAGCAATTAGAGGGAGGGAGGGAGGGAGGGGGATGATGGAGGGAACGAGAGGCGAAGGAGGGTGGGACGGGGGAAACGGAGAGAGAGAGAGAGATACACATTATGAGGACTGAGAAGACGGGGGAGATGATCCGGGGGGAAAACAAGTGAAGGTAAACCGGGGTGAAGACAACGAGAGAGAGAGAGAGAGAGAGCCACGGAAGGTTGGATGGTGTGTGGACATGCAGAGGAGCAAGAGACAACCTGACAGGGCCAAGAGAGCAAAGGTTAAAGGTTCCTATCTGAAAGGGAGCGGAATAACGTGCGGGGTAAACAAAAAAGACAGAAAGACAGAGACTAAGCAAAAGAGAGAGAGAGAGAGAGAGAGAGAGAGAGAGAGAGAGAGAGAGAGAGAGAGAGAGAGAGACGGAGGGATGGAGAGGTGCGGGCGGTTTCGTGAAGCCGACCCAACACAGTCCATCGGCCCGAGTCAGTGAGATGAAGAGTGATGGGACCAGAGACAGCAAGAGAGAGGGGAGGATCACAACAACAGAACTCAAGATTGATGCAGACATAAAAGAACCCAAGGATGGAGAGATGGAGAGAGAGGAATAGGGTGAGGGGGAGGGGGGCAGTTAAACACCATTTTCTTTCCGACCCCCCATGGAGGCCCGACCGAGCCAGTTTCCCCCTGTGCTGAGTTTGAGATTGGGAGCGCAATCACAGGGAGCAGAGTGGATGAGTGGAGAGGAGGAAGGAGCAGTGGTGTCGTCCATTAAAGGGTGGAATTCAAATAGGGATCACAGGGGCTGCCTTTCTCTGCCTTTCTCTGCTTTTCTCTGCCCCCCTCCTCTCTCTCTCTCTCTTATTTCACCCTTTTGCATTTTGAGCGAACATCGTGGAGCGCGTAGGCGGCGTGAGGGGTGGGGATTATTATTATCATCAGACACGTAAAGGGCTCCGTTTGTGACGCGCGACCCGGCAGATTGTCGGCGCCTGGCTGGGGGTCGACTCCGTACGCTGTGTTTAAAGCCCACGTGGCCCCTGTGGTCGTGGCCTCTGTGTGAGCTCAGGGGGAGCTGTGGAGAGGAGGACTTATGAGTCACCTATTAAGAGGAGGGGAAGGACACCTCAACCCCTCTTAACGCACGGTCACATCGGCCAATTGAACCACGGGCTCCTCAGGTTAATCACACCATTACAGAGATAAGACACATTTTGATATTAAGTGATTAAGTTGTTGTGTGTGTGTGTGTGTGTGTGTGTGTGTGTGTCTGTGTGTGCGTGCGGGCGTGCGTGGGTGTGCGTGTGCGTGCACTCGTCGTGCTAACCTGTGGTAGTGGTGGTGCGCTGCCGGGCCAGGACTCGTGCTTATGCATAGGCCCGGTGCGGTCGGCTGTGTGAGTGAGTGTGTGTGTGTGTGTGTGTGTGTGTGTGTGTGTGTGTAAGTGTGTGTGTGTGTGTGTGTCTGTGACCTTAAGCTAATGTTTTTTCACCAGGCTCTTAGAGGGTCAGCGCGTGGCTGGCACCCCCCACACACACACACACATACCTTGCGGTGCGCCCCCCCCCCCCCGTACCAGTGAGTCACAGAGGGGCTTGACCCACTGAAAGGCTGGGCTTCTGCTCTCCCTCTGCCCTGCCACACGTGCTCAGTGAGTACATGCAGGAGCGTCGTCGATGAGCACACGGCTGTTTTCCAGTCCACGGAGCAAGGGCACGCATGCACAATATTGCATGTGATTGCACACACAGATTGGTATGTCCACGCGTGCGATCATACAGCTGTTTACAAGCGTGCATGCATACACACACACACACACACACACACATACACTCATGCATGTGTGAAAAGTACAAGTACAACACATGCTTTTTGATTTTCATGCAAGGGTTCACAAATGCAGACCAACATGTATAATTAGTCCCAAAGTGTGCAAAACGATCCGCAAATCCTCCAAACAGAAATGCCCGTAGAGGCCGCCTTTATGACCGGCCTCCCCACTCTCTCTCACTCTATTTCTGTCTCCCGCTCCCTCGGCAGTCCCACTGGCAAAGTTCAGTCCGGTCGGCGGTGGCGTGTATGATGGCCTATATGTGGGCGCTTTGCCCTTTAAATACACAGACTGGAGTGAGGCCCCTGGTGGCCTCTCATACGCTGCCTGCCAGGCCCTCAGAACAGGCTGGCAAGAACACACGTGTTTCAAGTAGCAGGATCAGGATAATCTCAAACAATCACACACACACACACACACACACACACACACAGACAAACACACACACGTTCTGCATCAAAAGTGAGATTTGCATACTCGTGCGTTTGGTTGTGGTGCTGAGAGGAAAGGAGCTGTGACAGTGTGGGACCGCTCGCTGCTGAAGGAAAGCCTAACAATGATGAATTAGGAATGTGGGGGGCCTTATGGACATTAGCTTTTGTGAATGTGTGTGTTTGGGTCTTTGTATTTGTCTGCGGGACATATGCGAGTCTGTTATGTGTGTGTGTGTGTGTGTGTGTGTGTGTACACGTGTGTGTACGGTGGTATAGCGGCGTCGGAGGAAGACAAACAGATTGTGCCCTCTGGAGACAGAGCAGATTAGATCACTGGAGGAGGACACCGTGTTCACGTGGTAACCAAATGAAAAGGCGCTGACTGAACACGGCCGCTCTGCGTCGATGGCGGGTCGATGGTAAACAGTTTCCCCGCTGGGCCGGGGAGTGACAGAAAGCAGGGCTGACCTATGTCAGTGGCCGTCACACGCCATCAACCAGAGACTCGGCGGCTGACATTTGCCGGTGTGCCGCTGCTTTGGCTTTTTGTGCGCGGTTGTGGGACGGAGGTGAACTTTGTGACAGCCAGCCTTAAGGCCTGTCCCTCAAACAGAGTTTACACGTCTAACCCCATCCCTAAAATCGAGTTTTAACCTCAAACCCCACCCCTCTAACGGAGTTTAAATAAACCCCAACCTTCAAACAAAGTTTAAATATTAAACCTCATCCCTTAAAAGGAGCTTAAACATTAAACCCCACCCTTCAAACTGAATTTAAATTTTAAACCCCACCCCTCAAACGGAGTTGAAATAAACCCCACGCTTCAAACAGAATTTAAATTTTAAACTCCGCCCTTCAAACGGAGTCTAAACATTTAACCCTGTCCCTAAACCAGAGTTTAAAAATTAAACCCTATCCCTCACACAGAGTTTAAACATTAAACCCTGTCCCTCCCCTCACAGTTTAAATGTCAAACCCTGTCCCTCAAACTGTTTAAGTGTCGAATCCCATCTCTTAAAACAGTTTAAACATTAAACCCTGTCCCTCAAACAGAATTTAAACGTTAAACCCTGTCTCTCAGACCACAGCTGTTGAAGTATGTACGATTTTCTGTGTTCATGTGGGTGTGAATCTTAATGTGCAAATGTATGTATCTTAATGTATGTTTGCATCTTAGGGTGTGTGTACCATAAGGTGTGTTTATATGTTATAGTGCTAATGTATCTTAATGTGAGCGTACATCTTAACATGTGTGTGTAAAAACGTGTTTATTTCATAGGGTGTCTGTACTCTGTGTATCTGTGCTGTGTGTGTGTGTGTGTGTGTGTGTGTATCGTAAAGTGTGTGTTGCTCTCTAGGGCCCAGCTGCAAACACGCAGTAGCAGCGTCTGATCACAGCGTCTCGTGGTGTCGTTGTCTGTAATGACGGGGCACAAGAACCAGATCCTGTCCCGCCTCCGCCTCTTCCTCTCCCTTCCCCCGCTCCACAACGGAGAAGGGGCTCGTGTGTGTGTGTTTGTGTGTGTGTAACGGGGAGTTAAGGCTATACTCAGCTGTTTCTTCCAGCAGCGGGTCAGTTGCTGGTGAACAGGCATGCTCACACTCACCAACACAGCCACACACATGCTCTGGTACACGCACATGCACACGCATGCACACACGCAAGCACAGCTAATTACAGCTGCAAGCTTACACAACCAGGATTCTTAATATGGCCGTCCCTAGGACAGCTCTGAGGCGCTGTGCCGTGGAGGCGGGGTTTAGAGCAGGCAACGTCATATGGGCAGCCGCCCAGTTTCATTTGGTGGGCCTGATCCCTCCTGATGAGACCGCTCCTTCAGACGGCCCAGTGAAGTGGCCGCCCCCACCCGTCAAAGGAGACCCCCCCACCCCCACACCCCTCGCCCACGGCCCTCTCCACTCCAGCTCCTGTGGCATGTGCGCAAAACTGACCAGGTGCCAACCTCTCCCTATCAGACACCCTGACACGCAGCAGCACAGCAGCCCCATGACCCTGCAGGGGGTGGTGGTGATGATAATAGGGGGGGTGTTGCTGGTGAGGGGAGATGCTGTTTGAAGTGGAGGGGAACAGAAGTCCATCCAGCAGGAGATGAGAAGGTTCCCTGTTCTCTGTAAGCTCCGGGGCAGATCCAGGGATATCCTCGGCACAGCCCTCACCGGGCTTTGATGGGGTCCCTGGTGGGCTGGGGGTAGAGTGTAGAGAGGGGGGGGCATCCACAGCACTGTGGAGCTACCCTGGGCTGTTGGTCTTTAGTCGTAGTATAAAACACACTGTATTTCTCCACTCCACCCCCCCTCCCCCTTCCCTGGCATCTTTGAACAGGCTATGGGCCTTCTTGGCTTCAAACACATGATATACTGTGCATGCGCAGACACACACACACACACACACACACACACACACACTCACACGCACACGCTCGCGCACACACACACACACACACACACACACTGAAAATTTGCATAGAACACAAAATCATTAGGCTAATGCAGAGATGCAGATAAGGAGAGATTTTTTTTCTCCTTAATGTTTGGATGATTTATGGTGCTTTAGAAATGTGAAATTGAGTATACGAGCAATAAGTTATTTAAGTGATTTGGAGGTTGACACAGAGTGCTTTTCCACTGGTTTATGATTTATTGTTATTGCAAAAATGTGAAATTGAGTATATGAGTATAAGCATATCACCTTATGATAATGTAAGTAATTGAAATGATTTAGTAGGGTGGGGAGGCTAGGGTACACAACAGCTCTCTCGATGGGGAGAGAAAATAGCGGTGTAAAGAATGTGCATCACTCTCGCCGGGATCGGCTGGCCACCTATGTGACCATGGGTTCTCTCTCACACTGAACCAGCTCAACCATTCAGATCCTCTGTTGTTCCATGTTTCCTGACATGGAGAGTCGATGATCCCTTGTCAAAGTGGTTGAGTAGGAGCGGCGAAGAGGGGCTAGTGGACCAAAAGTGTTGGGACGTGTCACGAGAAGTGAGTCCCCCCCCCCCCAAAAAAAAACCTCTCCCTGAAGTCAATGGGAAGCTGCATAGCAACAGTGGGGAAACAGCTGGTGGCCCAAAGGAGAGTGAAGTCCACTGCTGTTACTGTACCAATTAGACCTCTCCATGGCGGGGGTGAGCTACTGAGAGGGGCGGGAGGTCGCCCCGCATCGGACGGCTCTCCTCGGGGCGGAGCCCCCACCCTGGGCCGGAGAGCGGTCTGAGAAGGTCCTTCTCATCATCCCAGTCACCGCTCCCGCTGGTAATGACGACCCCGGCTTCATTAAGGGGCTCGTTAAGTCTCCTCGTTAAGCCTTCCGGGTCGTTAAGGCTGTGGTCGTTAAGGGGCCCCTTCGTTAACAACTCTGGGGCGTGGAACCGTCTTCTCCTGGTGGCCCCGGCCAGCCTGGCGTGCAGCTCAATTTGGCCCAAGCTAATCAAGATGGAGGATAAGAAGCGTCGGCCAAGCCAAGGAAAGTCCACCCGGGGTCAAAATGGCTTCGGAGATGCTTTTAAACACAGCTCTCCTGGATTACTGTCTGGAACCGGGGTAATTACTGCAAACTGTTTTCCTCAAAATCAAGACAACCGATCGAAGATATTTCCTTTTCATGTCCGAGAAACTCCGAACTTAAAAGTGACTTCTAGACGCAACAGCAAAGGTTGTGTGAGCTTGTGGTCCGTCCAGGACACACAGGAACGCTTGCCGGCTGATATTGGTTTAGCGCCGGATTTAGGGGATCCTGCTGATTTGAAGTTCAAAGCTGGCGTTAAGTGAGCGTTCCGAGGTGCCACGGTGACTTTGTGGTCTAGTACACAATTACCGGACCAGACTGCGTGACCGTGCGGCTCAGAATCCCAAATATGAATATAATCACTCACACTGCTCTCTTTCATATCATCCCCTCAAGCCATTTTGCTGCGTCTATAATCAAGTCTTTGTTGAACCCAGTTGGCCAAGCAACGTGTGGTGTTGGACCCAAACTCCAACAGGGACGCTGCCAGGGTGACTCGGGGTATGTTTGAACCCCCCCCCCCCCAGCCCGCTTGGCTGTCTTCCACAGCACATGGCAGCCGTTGGATTTCAACGAGGACTACAGATGTCTGTGGGATTCCACAGTCTCCAGTGGGAGTTTGGGGATCCTGCTTGCTTATTAGCCAAGTTAACTAGGACCTGGTGTCCATGTCATTGTCCTCTACAACAAGCCAGGCAACAGTGGATCCATCATCTCAAGGCTCCCTATTCAGTTTAGGCCTACCTTCGTGGATTATATATTATATAGATAACAATAAATACATGTGTGTTGTAAATCGTTGTTGCACCATTCATAGTAAAGCATCACACAAAACAAAAACACTGTTACTGCAACTATTACGCATGCAGCATCAAGGAATAACATTCTTTGAACTTTGATTAAACAAACAATAAAGCCTGAAAATTAAATAAAAACTGTCTCAAATGAAAGTCAAAACTAAATACCGCTGCAACATTCTTCTATTAATCTGTTGAAGTAAAAGTTTGTCTATGCAAGTGTGTTTGCTGTAGACTTTTGGGAGAGCGATAACAGAGTCAACTTACCTTAGGCTATTTGGTGCAGAGCTGAGAGTTGGTACAAAGTTG
>JAVQJS010076369.1:0-13346 GCA_036024795.1 Galaxias rostratus
CTCTGCCCCCTACCACCACCCCCAAACCTGGAGCCAGCACTTTGCCAGCTACCACCACCACCACTACTACCACCCACGCCCCAGGGCCAGGCTTTTGCAACGGCAAGCCTGATGGTTTGCATGTCAACCCTGACGACAAGACCACCTTCTACAGCTGCTCAGGTGGCATTACCTATTTGACACATTGTGGGCCTGGCACCATCTTCAATCTGAAGTGCAAGTGCTGCGACTGGCCCTGAGCACCACTGAAGGGAAAGGTTTATAGCCAACAATTACATGGATTCACAACAGTCTGCCAACATCAAGTATTATTCTGGTGCTAAAAATAAAAAAAAATTATGTCTGCGCTGTAGACAATACATTTAATCTTTGTAGCCTAGTTTTAGTATAACAAGGCCTAAACAAGTATTCTATAAGACTTTGTAAACTCTGTAGTGAATTTATATAAAAACATGTATTTCTGTACATTCAGGTTCACAGAGGTTCACTTCAGGTTGTAATCTCAATATTTAATGTTTTTCCTGGGCAACTATAATATACTATAAGGTTGTGAATCCTTGTGTTAGTCTTTCTGAGGTTTTCAATTGGGTTGCTATTATCTGTAGTTCAGCTGGCATTGGGAGTATATTGGAAATTTGACTCTGTATTTGACTTCCTATTGCTGTAAAGCATTGCATGGGAAATATGCTGTGTATTGAAATTTAATAGATCAATTATTCAAACAAAATATAAATCTACCTGGAAGTCACCAATACATCTGTGTCTAAAGGCGTACCCTAGCATGTGGTTTCCCAGTTTGTGTGTTGGACAGAAATAACATGGAAATAAAATGGCTTCAGGACAAAAAAATTACATGCTTTTGCTTTTCTGCATAGGATAAGATTTGCACACTTGTATACAAAAAAGTCATGAATGCATTCCAAGTAATTCCATTACTTACAACATCATGCTATGGGAGGTATTTTGTGAAAAAAATTCTGTTGAATCACCCGCACTTGAAATGCAGTTACATTGCCAATTCCCCCAACTGCTATTCTGTGTAGTTTGACAACAACCTCCAAAGATGAAATACTGATACCATGAAGGCCGAATGAATTTTCAAGAGAGCAAAGATCACAGAAATGTAACGTCAAACTACAGAGAGAGTGCCTCAGGTAAATCCTGAAAACCAGTCCTGGTGCAGCTTTAGGGTACACTGTGCTGTCTTCACTCATATATCCTCGCTTCCTACAACCAACGGGAAAAAACTTCAACTCTGTTTCACTGTGAGCGGCTCTATAGAGTGTATAGAGTTTTATTCTTTTGTTTACATCCAGAAATCTGTCGGTACGAGAGGTCCATGACGGAGTTCAGTAAGTGTGACTCCTTGTGAAGGGCACTTCTGTTGTGACCCAGCCTCTACTTCCATAACATGTTCATGCACAACTTCTACATATTCTATCTGTTGCCGTTAAAAGGATAGTCAACATTTTGTGTCTATCATGTCAATAGATAAACACCTATGAAGCCCTACCGGTCTGATATTTTAATATCTGCGTGTCATCATGGTGTCAAAAGCAGCCAACCATCAGAGGATTATCCAGTCCTCCATCTGCTTCCTGAAGACTTTGATGGCTGTGATGGTCTGGACTTGGACTGGGAGTGCCCTGGGTCCTAAGGAAGTCTCCCAGAGGACAATGAGGTTCACCCTGCTCTGCTAGGTGGATGATTGTTGATTTACACTGTTATTCTATGTGGAGAGTGGTTTGGTGACATCCCACTTGTTACTCCATACACTAAAGGAAAAACATATTATTAGCTCAATTGTTTGAGTTATATTCATTGGATGGTACTAGTTTAATGGGTATGTAAATTTCCTCAAAACTAAATGACTGATGAAGTTGAATATTATTACTGAATGTATCATTATGGTGTGGGAACAAGAAGAGATGGTCCTGTCCAAAGTAGCGCCTAGCCTTGAGAAGGATCAGTTATCTCTAATTTAGACTAAGATACGCTAAAACATACCAACAGGAGCAGAAAAGCCATTGTTCTGTTGTAACATCTTGCTCTTATGTAATTTTCTGGGCCCCCACACTGTACTATAACACAGTATTGTAACAATGGTGTTTGTCCCCAAAAAATAGCTGGACAAAGTAAAGGTTGGCTTCTACTCACACCTCATGTCCTCATTTAACCCTGGATCAGAAAAGTGGAAGAACTGTCAGTTGAAATAAATTGTGTGCTTCACTTGTGCAGCATACCGTAGTGATTGTATGGTGGGCTGATCCTGAACTGAAGTCACTTAGATCAATACATTGACTGACTTCACATAGATGTTTTCTGCTTTTTTAATGGTGTGAAATATTTTCCACACCTATCACTCATAGGTGAGCACTTTGTTTATTTTGTTCTTTCTCCACTTTGAACGGTGGAGATCAGACATTTGCAAACAGAATAAGAACAGATAATTTTCTACATCTACAATGATTGAAATCCTTTTTTAAATGTGTCTACTTAATCTAAAAATATGTCAAGCTTTCTTCAGCTAACTAGCCAGCAGTGTAACTAACCACGCTGCAATAATATACTTTCCCTACATATGCTAGCAATGGTGAACCATTTGCTACACCGTTCGATCTTATAGAGATTTTTACTTCTGATACCTTTGCAGGATTATGACATGCAATGTGGGGGCACCTATTAACAAGTCGTTATTGGGCTTCTCAACCAACTAAATTTTCCCTCTCCACGACAGACACTGGCTTGGGGGCCCCAATGAGTGGTCTCAGCATGCCCGGACCCTAAACTCAGGTAGATGGACTCTGGTCCTGAGGTCAGCTGTGAGTTAAGAGTCAGTGTTAAAATAGTATACATGGGGTGGTTGTGGCTCAGGAGGTAGAGCGGGTCATCCACTGATCCTAGGGGCAGGCGGTTTGATCCTTAAGTTCTTCCTGTCCATGTATGGAAGTGTCCTTGGGCAAGACACTGAACCCTGAGGTGTTCCCGATGTAGAGACGTGAAACGGCTTGCATGGCAGCACCGCAATTAATGATGTTCAAAGTTAAAAGTTCCGAGTGTTTTATTTGTCAAGTGCACTGTATAGTACAGGATTCATTCATTCACTCATTCATTCTGAGCAAAGAAATTCTTATGACATGGCAGGCAACAACTACATAGAACAGAGCCAAAATATCCATACCAGAAATATAAATAATATAAAGGTAACTAAGATATACATAATATGTACAGATGGGGGATATGGACAGTGAGAATTGGAGTACAAAATATTTTAAATATATAAAGTGCAGGAGTGTTGATGAATACGTGCATAGGATTGTGATGTGATGATGCACATTGAACGTACATAGGGAGTGAGCATACTTATGTGAGTCGTGTGATCAATGTGATCCCTGATGTGTATGTGTGTGCGTGTGTGTGTGTGTGCATGTGTGTGCATGTGCGTGTGTGTAAATGAGTAAATGATAAGCAACATTGTAAAGCACTTTGCTCCATTCCGGTTGAAAAGGTGTTATATAAATGCAGTCCATTTACATCTTCAATATAGAATCCAAAAAAGTGACATGACATGTTTTAGTTTATGTTGTTCTGCTTCCTTCCGCACACGGACTTCCGTTCATTATCTAGCGGGCTGGAATGTTCCATTGTCACAAACTGAAAGGCACTGACAAAGATAGAGACGTACACCAATACTGGACAAACAGTGATATATCCTTAAACAAACATACAACATGCAACAAAAAAATTATGACAGGGTGTGCAATCAGTAAGAGCAGTAGTGTCAGTGAGTGTCTGCTAGAAAAAGTAGTGTATGTGCAATGTTGCCCAGTGCGGTAACGTAAGTCAAACGTTCAAACCAAAAACCAGACGGAGAGCACCCTGAGCTAGACTCCCAGAGAGATTTAATAGGGGACACAGGGATACCAGATTGAGGTGTTGTCAGCGCAGCTGACAACCGACGGCCACGCCCACCATTAGTACCTGTACAAGACACAGAGAGAGATAGGCTGCTCACCACGCCACCAGCAAACAGGGTGGAGAGGGTTGTCTAATTAATGCCAGTTGAAGTTCTTAGAAAATAAGCTATCGGGTTTATCAACTCCACACGCCCATGCCCCACAGCCTTACACAGAAATGGCTTACTTATGCATTCAAATTAATCCAATGCAGAGTCACTGTAAGCTTTACTTC
This sequence comes from Galaxias rostratus, assembly GCA_036024795.1. Taxonomy (NCBI): domain Eukaryota; kingdom Metazoa; phylum Chordata; class Actinopteri; order Galaxiiformes; family Galaxiidae; genus Galaxias; species Galaxias rostratus. The sequence goes on from JAVQJS010076369.1 coordinate 4,192, forward strand.
CAACAACCAATCAAACTTGCTGCAAATGAGAATGCCATAAAGCATTTTAGGCTGCAAGATTCTCGGAGAAAATTGTTCAGCCAGTGAGTTCAGCTGCCACACGATTCAGCAGCCGTTGACATGTTGCAGGCACATTCTTTAATCCAAAGGACATCACTTTACAAACTACAGTATAAGGACCTGAAGCTCTTTGGGGTCATTTGTGTTGACTATCAACATGAATGACTTTACAGGGTGGTTCTGTGGGTAGGACGGTTACCCACTGGCGTGTTAAAAACTCAGCTAACACGTAAGATCAACTCTGAATATCAGAACAGTAGTAACACAGTTTCCGCAGTGCAAATGTGTCTCTTTCTCCAAACCATTAATTTATATCCATGTGTCCTCTATCAGCATACCACATCTTTGCAGGAAACAATCTCTTTTGTAAGATCCACCAACACCCTCTCCACTTCCACCACAGCCACCAAGCCCTCCCTCATATGATACGACTCTAGGACAACCACGATAAAAGGACCAGCCGATGCTTGTCAGCAAAAGGTCACAGTGGGTCGACAACCTTACCACAGCTTCTTAAGCAGACAAGCTGTGACTGAACTCGGAAAATCCCAAGTTGATTTACAAGTGTACCATGAGTGAAACATGCGTAATAATAAGTCACATCTCTATAAGTGTAGGGTTGCAAAACTACGAGTAGTGCAATTTTGTTAAACCTAGGGATAGCTGCAGTCCTACACATGGGTGTGTGGAGCAATAGACGCTTTGGTTTAAAACTGTAAAGACTGTTCTAATAAAGACGGCTGAGACTGGTGAAAGGTACTCCACAATATGACTATTTCTAGATACAGTTCTTGTTGAATATTGGAGAGTGGAACCAAAGCTACATATGCTAAATACGATGCATAACATAACATTTACTGTGCCAGCGGTGTCAGATAAAGCTAAATACACTACTACACCCACAATTCCATTCCCAAGTACTTCCGGGGATAGACTCCGTACAATAGATTAGACGTAGCATTTTTTTCCGTGATAGCCTGTGTATGACAAGTTTAGATATTTAGTAATCTATACTATTTTTTTTTTTACGCATGTAAACAGTTGTTTGTTAAATAATGTTTTAATAAATCGATAGTCTTGTCTTTATCCTCGCGCACCATGAGTTAGCAGATGTAAACTAAGAAAAACGGCCTTGTTTACATTAGCTCGCTTGCTAGCTACCTAGCTAACTTGCTACAATTGATTTAAAAATGTATACTTTGTTGTCTGGTTTGTACAAGTACATGTTCCAAAAAGACGAATACTGCATTTTAATTCTTGGACTGGACAATGCAGGGAAAACGGTACGCTATGTTCTAAGTTGCTAACTTTACGATAGCTAGCAAATAAGTTGATAATTCATGAACATGGTAAAATCTTCTAAGCTTGCCTTGAACGTTAACCATACTATTGTATTATTAATACGTACGAATAATAGTTGATTTGACTTACACAGCTATGTTATTCCCCATCTGCAGACCTTTCTGGAGCAGACAAAAACAAAGTTCAGTAAGAACTACAAGGGAATGAGTTTGTCCAAGATTACGACCACTGTTGGCCTGAATAGTAAGTATTTGTCAACATTCTGCTATTGAATTCAATTCTAAAGCTTTGTTCAGACGCTTGTCGTCTAATGAAATACACCATCATGACTATCTGCTGTAATCAGCAAACCATCAGCGCTGCAAAGGTCCTTTCCAAGACACACTCAGTTGTTACTTTAAGTATTAGTAAGTAATACTAAGAGTGATAGTACGACATTTTCATCTGAAATGTGTCTGTATTTTCAATGCAACGTCAAAAGAAGTGTCCCCTTTCCTTTCAGTTGGCACAATCGACGTGGGCAAGGCTCGCCTCATGTTCTGGGATCTCGGAGGGCAGGATGAACTGCAATCGCTTTGGGACAAAGTATGCATGCCACACAGTGGGATCACATACTCATTGCTTGTTACATGTTTCTTATCATATGGCCAACCTGATCACCTATCTTGTAAATCGTCAGTACTATGCAGAGTCCCACGGGGTGATCTATGTAATCGACTCAACTGATGAAGAGCGTCTGTCCGAGTCCAAGGATGCCTTTGGTGAGTATTTACTAAGTGCCTGACACTATGGATTGCCATGTAGTGCTGGTTCGCTGGCGCCATGTTCAGTAATGTACGATCGCTCTCTTTCCTCACCAGATAAAATGATCAGCAGTGAGGTTTTGGAAGGTGTCCCTCTGCTTGTACTGGCCAATAAGCAGGATGTTGAGGTAACGCCACTTTAGTTTTCTTTCTAGGGCTTTGCAATATGAACACAATGCAACTCTACTCCTGGCAGTTTTGTCTTCACAATGCTTTGATGTGATGCGTGTGGTACTGTTTGTAGATGATCATATTATGTGTGTCTGTTTCTATCCTAGAACTGCCTGTCGGTGCCGGACATCAAAACAGCTTTTAGTGATTGTGGCCCTAAGATTGGGAAGCGTGATTGTCTAGTGCAGCCATGTACAGCCCTGACAGGGTAAGACCACTTTTCAACATCTCATTGACCTTTATGTTACCAATGACTTAATTTGTTGCAGCATGATGTGGTTTGTGCTGCTTTACAAAAAGGGACCCCTCAAGTGAATACATCAATGGATGGGATATCCATTAGTTGACTACTGCAGACAGCGTGGCCTAAAATACCTGTGTTTTCAGCGATGGGGTCAATGAAGGTATCGAGTGGATGGTGAAGTGTGTCGTCCGAAACATCCACAGGCCACCCAGGCAGAAGGACATCACATAATACCAAGTGTTCCCCCTGCCCCCGACGCATCGTGTCTGCAGGCGGGCGACATTCCTGTCCAATGGAAAACGGACCTGTAAACATATGCAACGTCACCTGATCACCCTTACCCACACCTGTTGCTGTGAGGGTGACTTCACAGGCTACATTGGACGCTAGCCTCGTTTGAGTCATTTGACGTCAGCTTGGAACAGGGGGCCAAGCTACTAGTTTCTCGAGGCAGTGCTTTGGATGCCTCTGTGGTTGTTTTGACCATTGCATAACAATTTTTATGTTAATCTATCAGCATTGGAAGTCTGATATGACATTAACCCGTGGGATTTGATAGGCATATTATGCAAAGACAACTGGTTTTGGCATAGCTGCACTGGTTGTCGATATTATCTGTTAAGAACAAGCCCTTCTTGTGTTTTCATGACTTACATAAATGTCATTCGAGTTCAATATGACCTGTGCCTGATCTATTTTTACTCTTACTCTAAAATCTTTATACACAAGAAGATGAATTACGATCAGATAAACAGTGTTGTACATTTAAAAAATCCCATTAATTAAAGCTACGGATTTCCTCTATGATATATGATTGGTGCCCTCATTAGAGCCAGTAATACAGTTCATTGGAAACGAATTTGCGGCGCTTATTGTATGCCACATTTTTTATGTTACAGCCTTATTTCAAAATGTATTGAATAGATTTTTTAGATCCACAATCTTTTTTTCCATGTGTATGCATGGACACATTCATTGGACTGAAGTGTTTCATTACAGCCACTACCGGCTCACTGCGGTCTCAAAGGTACTTTTCAATCCCTGGGAAGTGTGGCCATACCTGGTGTAGGTATGGTCTCCATACAGACCTACTTTCTGGAGAAATACAATGGATCACTTCATCTCAGTAAGACTGATTACAATAGATGAGGAGAAATGGGGCATTTCTTCCAGTCAGGTGCTCACAATCGGGCGATATTATTACAGCCTTTGAAGATTCCCCCAAGTCAAGGTTATTTGAATTTGACTGATGGTCATCGACCACTGTCACCTATTTGAGTGGAGGCCTGGCTATGTTCATCTTCTTTCTTAAAGCTTTTGCTAACACTGTGGACATCCCCAAATAAGCGACAGCAATTGGAAGTGGCTTTATTTGGGTTATGGATGGGGATGGGAAGGTGATGTGAGCTGGGGTGAGCGACTATCCCTCCCCTTTTTGACCCCATGCCCTGCCAGGCCCTTTTTTCACAACTGTCACCTACTGACCCAACTCCATAACAGGCAACCAACATTGTAAGAATAAAAGGCCGTAACCAAGATGCCCATTCATACCAAAGATTTGTTCTGTATTTCAACGATCAGGAGACTAGTATGTGGCTGTTCCAATAATGTGGTAGATCAAATAATTAAAGGCTGACATGATCACTAATAATGAAAAATGTCCGCAATACAGTACATCCTACCGGCTATCCTACTAAAACAAACGTTGAAGCTTTATGGACTTACAAGCCTAAGTAAAGCTTTGAACCATTTCCTTTTATTCACGGGTACTTGGTTACGTCATGCAATATGACGGCTCGTATTGAGGGGCGTTTTGGTAAGTTGTTATTCGAATCACAGTCATATATTGGCTCAGTGAAGTCATGGACCTCATACTGTCGACTGGAGAAACGTACCTGAAAAGTGCTGCGTTTCAATTGCCGTTCAACATGCCCTCGTTGACTTCCCCTCTCAGCACATGCCCTTGGGGAATCTCCGCCGCCATGTTAAGTGTAGTTTCATTAGTCTGAAAATCGGAAGTGGATTTGCCGAGATAGACCCTCGGAGGGCCAAGGGAGCCAGTGAACAACGACGGTCACTACACAGGTGTGCATTGCTGTTGTGCATTTGATGCAAGAGAATACATCAATGGTTAGGTAGCAGAAATGCAAGTAAAACTCCAGTTGCCCATCGCAGACGGAGAATATTATCAAATAGAGGAAGGGATCATTTACCTGTCAATGGAAGTTTGGACAAGCATGATACATATTGGAATTCACAGTAGTGTGTCACAGCATGACGTTTAGGCGTTAGGAAATGGTGTTGTTTTTTTCCAGTTTAAGAAAAAAAGAAGGGTGATTTAAATGTTTATTTTGCACATGCTGGTTTAAGAGGAGTAAGGATCTATTCTCTCTTTATTATAGGCCTCCCATCTGTACTTTAAAGAGACTTGCTCCGGTTGACTGAGATAGGGGAAGCAGGCAGAAGTTTAAAGTGAGAAATCGTGGTTTTTCCAGAAGCCTCACCATTTCATATTCTTTTGAATCACAATTTGATAAGTGTAGTACTATTCCATGATGCTTAAGGAAATAGATTCTAAGACCACTATGGTTGTGATAGAAGTGCAACTTCTCCTGAAGGAAATACATTGTTAATTTACCTGAGTCGTTCCATACCTGTTTCTGTTCTTAAGGGATGTTGTTTTTCCAACTGTTTTTAGCACTTAATGATAAAACATTATTTTTACTTTTGTTAAGCTGAGAACATCCATGTATCCATTAGCTATACCGCTTATCCTTTGCAGGGCATCAGGGGGTCTGGAGCATGTCCCAGTGCGAGAGGCCGGGTATACTCTAGACAGGTTGCCAGTCTATCACAGGACTGACACATAGGAACAGACAACTCACACTCAAATAAAAAAAAATTGTGTCACCAATTAGCCTGCATGTTTTTGGACTGTTGGAGGAAACCAGAGTTCCCAGGGGAAACCCAAGCAAACAAGGGACAAGAACACGCAAGCTCCACAAACAAAGGCCCTTGGTTCAGGTTGGGATTGAACCCTTGACCTTCTTGCTGTGAAGTATCAGGGCTAATCACTGAGCCACCATGCTGCCCCAGCTGAGACATTGGATATTTCGACCTTTGAATGCACACATTGTCGTAGTTATCACTGATCAGGTGTGGCATAGGGCCTAGAATATCATATTTAGATTGTAAGTATGTGTGGTAGTACACTAGTAAAGTAGACAACTGGGCACACAGGTTATTTACTTTTCATCAGACGCTCACACACAAACGCTGTCCCTGACAACAGAATCTTCTGACTACAAGAAGCAGCTAAGACAGCCGCTCCTTTACAGACTGTTGCGTGGTGGAAACAAGAGTTGTTGGAAGTGGTTCCTTGGTGAGGCTAAATTTCAATAAGTTCAATGTTGACAATGACCAACTGTACCATTAGCCAAACTGTCATGCAGTTGGTTTACTGCTCCAGTCCTTACAATTGACAATTGTTTTTGTCATACAATGATATATTGTGTTCACTTGTTATGAAGTCTACCCTTCTGACAATGGCACATAACCCCAAATGATTTGTGTGTCCTCAGGATTCAAATTAGTATTCCATGAAATCCATGTGAATGAACAATGTGGCTGCTGTTAACATAACTATGAATTATCTGCCCAATAATGAAGTAATCCACACGTATTACCATTGTGCTGCTGTTAAAAGGTTGATAAATCAAACAGAACTGTGTAATTTTGTGGGGGGGTTATGTTGCAGGCTCTTCTTTGTGGAAAGTGTGTTGTTAGCGTGGCGATCAAAATATAGTAAAGCCAATTAGAAATGTGATAATCCTGGGCCACTGGAGTTGTGAACATCAAATATGACCACTACATGTGATCAATGAAGCCAGTCTATCTGCACTTTTTAATAGAATGAAAAGAATTTAAACATTACTTCTGACAATCACAGATTAAATTGTTTCCTTGCTTAAAGCAAACTATCCAGTTAGGACAGTAGGTTGGATAACAGTATACTGATGAGGGCATTGTTAAAATTCTACGTGACTATCATGTTTGACAGGTTTGCCTAGCGTGACACAAGTTTCACAAATGTTCTCATGTTACACATTCAGAACATGCATGGCAACCCCCCAAACATGACAGGTGGGAGAACAGGCATTGGCAGTTTCCGAGTTTGTTTTGTGACCCCCCCCCCCCCAACAACCCATCTTGTATAGCTTATTTAAGGCCTAGAGGTGGGGGATCTGAAACCAGTCAGTCTACGTTTGACCATGTGTTTGGGAATGATCTGGCAATGATCTTTAAACACAGTTGTCAAGTATATGTTTGATAACCATATTGCTGAGCCATTATCCCAATGCTTACTTCTCCTTAACCCTGATAATACACCCTGGCTGCTTTGCTCAGGTTTGCATTTACAGAGATGGATGACGGACAGATGGACGATGGATCAACGCCATGCACCTACAGGTGGCCTCGACTGCCAGCTCATCAGAAGAACCAGCCTGGATGGTCCCACCAGCCCTGTCATTCACCAGCGCCGTGTCTGACTTCACCCCAGCCTCTGGGTTCTTTGCCCCTGAGCTCATTCTCAAGTCTTAGTCTATTACTTGTCAGCTTGATTCTCTCCCTTCAAGCTTCATCAAACAGGCATACAGGCGTTTGCCTCTTGATAACACCAATAGTCAACTCCACCCTCAAATATGGAGCTGTAACCCCCACCCTTAGACTCGCCGCTATCTCATTCAACTTAAAAAAAAAAACCTGGTGCTGATCCTGACCTTAACAACGACAGGACCATTTCTATTGTCCCTTGCATTTCCATTGTGCTTTATAGGGCTGTTACTGCTCAACTTCAATCCCACCTTGACTCCAATGACCGTCAAGCACAATTTCACTCCGGTTATTGTTCAAAGCTCAGCACCGAAATAGCCCTAATTGCCAGAGACCTCTTCTGTGCAGCCTCTACCAAGGTAGATATACGAGGGCGGTGTCACAATCAAATACTACAATGCTTGGTGGAAATAATAGAGCATAAACGTGCAACAGTTAATGCCCTGCCTGTTAGAGAGGGCGACATGCACGACATTCGCTTTGTCAGGGAGGGAGTTCCGGGAAAGAAGAATTATAGGGTAAAACAAAGCTCAGGGCAGCTAAGGAGATCATGTGATTGGAAAAAGCTTGCTGATGTAGGTCAATAACTAAGAGTTCCATCACAGACTGCAACAACCAGTTTAAGATGTGCCAGACCATAAAATCTATATCAGATATAGCAGAAGTAGCAACAAAAGGAGGATCCTATATGGGCACAAAAGAAGCAAACATCATGTTGAAATGCCATAAAAAGTGGTTTAATCTCAAGACAAAAGTATAAAAGGAAGTCTTTCCTGCAGGGCAGCATTTATCAAGCCTCCAGGAACAGAGTGCACTGAAGAAAATGGCACTTTGAATCAACTTAAAAAATTGCTCTAATTTATTACAAATACTTTTGTGAGTTTTTTTCTGAAAGTATTGCCTAACATGGTTGACACCATAAATCTTGATTTGATGCCAATCAAAAAAATTATTTGGCCAAAGACATTTGACCTTCACTCAAAGTAAAGAGAGCGTTCATTCTAAAGATCATACCATTTAATGTTACTTTGTTGCAGATGTATTGTTTAGTTTTTCTCCATACCATAACTATATAACTATATATAACTATAACTATAAGTGCATTCATGAGTTGGTTGAAACCAAACATTAATTCAGCCAAAAACAAAACCCTGAATTCATACTGAGCAAAGAGAACCTACTCCATATCATTTTTATTTTGTTGCAACTTATATGTTTATTTGTTTTCTTGACAGTATATTTCTGTTGAAACTAACCTTGCTATTTTTTGGAGTACCCACGAGAACACGAGGAGATCATGCAAACTCCACACAGAATGGCCCTTGGGTCACGTGGGAATTGCACCCAGGACCTTCTTCCTGTGAGGCCACAGCGCTAACTACCAAGCCACCGTGCTTGCCCTGTCATGTAGTCATCTGAAATGAAAACCTCTGGTAAGAGGTGAAAATATGATTTCAGTTAAGGTAGTCAATAAAGTTGGTGTGCAGGAAATGTTATTTAAGACAACTTAAAATATATACAGTACTTGCAACCAGAAATTATGATTTTGAATTAGACCGATGTAAAAAGTGACAATGACACAGTCCTTTCACTTTTATCAATGTAGGGAAATATGATAATCTTTTCAGGTGGTAAGTATCTCTGCAGAGTTAGCAGAAAGTGCTTGCAGGAAAGGGTATAGAGATAGCTCTTGATGAAGCAAACAACTTTTTTGTTTTATATTTTTCTCTCAATATCGAGCCATGCCAAGAGCGGATATCGATAGGGGTGGTTCTGAGACATCATTGCTCACTGTTAAGCCATCTGGAGGTGTTTTGGGCTCAAATGAACGAAACATTTGGGATTCAATTCAATTCAATTCAATTCAATTCAATTCAATTCAATTCAATTTTATTTATATAGCGCTTTTTACAAAAACAATTTGTCACAAAGCAGCTTTACAGAAATATGGATGTTATGGA
>JAVQJS010076372.1:0-7500 GCA_036024795.1 Galaxias rostratus
GGGCGTGGGGGTTTTGTGGCCCCTTCCACCCTCTCGCGCCCCCCCCCCACCCGCCCCGCGTGCCCTCCTGTCCAACCCCCCCCCCCCCCCCTTCTATCCACCCGTGTCACGAACGCTTCCTGTAGTGTCACAGCGACAGGGAGTACATGTGTCTCGGGAGCTGCCCCTAATTGGTCACTTTACCGGGCCAAGTACATGCGCTCTGCAGCGAGGCACTCTACGGGAAAGGCAGTGATGGGCTTTGCCACCTGGAGGGGGTGGGCTATTGAAAGCCACTACGGAGACAGACAGAGAGCCTCTACGCTCGGTAACAACCGATCCCGCCCCCGGTAATGAGACACCGGATACCGTCTCAATCTAGCACACTATTTAACAGCGCGGAGCCGTTCTCACAGTGGCTAATTAGCTCTGCGTCAAAGGCCTGCGGGTGAGCAAGGCGAAGAGGGAAGTTACTAACAACTCACCCAGGCTGTCCAAACATGTGCTCAGACCCCCTTCCCCCCCCGCCACACACCCCAACCTCCCCCGCCACAACCCCCCGCGGACCTCTTCCCCTTTTGGTGGCAATCAGGGTTTTCCACATCCTGACCTTTGGAATGAGTGTCACGTACCGGCTTCGGTCGCATCAATTATCGTCATGACGACTCATTACTGGCTGTGTTATTAGCATACGACGCGGAGCCCTTCCCCGATCCCCTAGACGCGGCTCTTCCCTTGAGATCGTTTTAATGGGACCGTAAACGGTTCGAGGAGCGCTCATGCTACGTCTTCCTTCCATCCAGCAGGGGACTCACAGCCTATAGAAACGCGTAGCCAGTTGAATGTGCTAATCTTCAACGGGGAATATAGCTACGGGCACGCTCGGATGAGCATATTTCCCATTTTGCAGGGATTTACGTTAGAATGACACGAGTGTCATCAAAAAACTGTCTCAAAAGCACTTTGGAGGAGAAAATGTTTGCTGCCATATTTCAATGCCGTTCTTTCATGAGCTGTTTGACAAACGATGGGCAGACAGAAAAAGGTTAAGATACACACACACACGAACACACACACACACATCCACCCACTCACACACACACCGACAGTCAAGCACAGCCCTCACATAAAAAAACTGTTTCAGCGCGTGTCGGAGATATTCCGAGGTCTTTTGATTTCGTCAAGGGTAAATCACAGCGTCATGCGCCCTAATCAGGAGCCGAGGAGAGAGGTGATCCCAGCTGACGGAACCGAAGCAGACGGGAGGCGTAGAAGAGGAGAAAAAGCCCAGTTGCAAAGCGTTCCTCCTACCTCCAGTCACATCCACTTAGGAAGTCTGCAGTGGGAGGAGAAGCGAAGGAGAGAACGGCTCACTGAGGCCACAGGAGTGGAGACTCGTCCTCATCAAACCAGCAGCCCAAAGGCGGAGGAGCGGCCCGCTAAACTGCCGTCCCCTCCCTGCTTGAGGTGGGCCTGACAAAGCCCCCCCCCCCCATTCAGGAGCCCCCCCCCCCCAGCACCAGCCCTGCTTTGGTTACCCCTCCCCCTGACACACACGGGCGGAATGGACCTGCTCTAACCATGTTGAAACGAATGCATCAGGAGCAGGGTTCCGCCGGTTCTCCCATGGCCGTTGGTACATGCCGGATCTCACAGCGGGTTCCCACAGCGGGTGGCAGATTTTTAAAGGGGTCTTTTTCCTGATGCAGCGGTAATTGCAGCGGTATCCTACCTCCCCGACATCCCCCCCCCCTCCACCCCCAATCCCTGCTACTTATCTCCATGACCTTCCTGAGGTTACAGGAGGCTACAGGTGGAAGAACAACACACTACCAAAACACCCCCTCCTTCAACAAGGACCGGTGGTGGGGGGCGATGGGGAGGGTATGTAGGGATTACACACTCCCGGACAAGTCTTTCTTCAATACAGGCCCACGGGGGGTGGGGGGTGCAGGGATAACAGACTCCCCCAACGACCCTACTCCCTTCTCGGGCTCCTACCTAAGCGTTTTCATGGCCCCATCCACACCCGGTGAAAAAACTAAAACAAAAACCCACACTTCAATCAAACCCCGTGCTAAAACATCTCCTCCTCCCCCCCTCCCCCCCGGGCCGGTGAGAATCCCTCGGCGCTTCCTGTTTATAGCGGAGGGGTTATTCCTATTGCTGGGCCCGGGTAGACACAGCACATTACAAGGACTGGGCCTACCTGAAAGGTGCTACACACAGCGTGTAAACCCACACTGTCCATCAATTCCCCCGGGAAGACGACAGGGCCTCGTTCATGCTTATCCTGGATGAAATGTCTCCATCCGCATATTGAGGGTCCACTGTTGCAGGTTAACCCCCCCCCGCCCCCCCCTCCTCGTTGAGATTACCATGGGTCAGCCAGTTTCACCTGAAATGGAAAGAGTTCTTCAAGGATTGTGTCGGTCAGAAGGGGCACGAGCTGCTAGAATGGGTTTGCATTATTATTCTCACCGCTTTCACACGTCGTATAAATGTAAATGTGTGACATTCCGTAAAATATCGCTGGCCGTGCGTTCCTCCGACGGTGTTTTTGTGTTCGGGCTGCGCCAAACCACCCCAGGTCCAACACTGCTAAAATGGTCTAAAATGACCCTCCTCCACCCGCACACACACACACACACACACACACACACACACACACACACACACACACACGCACAGCAACACACAAACACAAACGCGAACAGCGGACGACCTGTTCAGTCCGCTTCTTAGTCATAATCGTCCCCACGTCCCCTGCCTCCCCGTCCGAGGGCGTGAGGTGTCCACGGCTTAGCGAAGCGAACGGCGAAGCTAACGTGAGAACCAAGGGCGGAGAGCGCCAACGATCCCCCGACATTGCCTCGCGTGACTCAGCCACACGGCGTCCGCCAGTACGCACCCGGTGTTCTGGACCCCGGCCATGTGACAGGGGAACAGCCCAGCGCCCCCCCTCCTCTCTCCCCCGTCCGTCTGCAGCCCGTGTGTTCCTAGTCGGATCACTGTCGCGGCGCAGACGGAGTCTCACGCTTCTTCGTCTGCTTCGTCATCCATGGGCGGTGAGGCGGGTCCTTGTTTGGCGCCTGCTTGTTTTATTCTTTCTTGCTACGCGGGCCCCCACCCACTGCCAGCTCCCACATGACACCCTCTAAATAGATGCCTCGTCTACCCTTACCCCGCCCACACAGGGGGTACCCAGGTGAGTATCCGTCGCCCTCAGAGTCTGTTTACTGAAACGCCACACTGATGAATTAAGATAATCAAATCGTGGATTTTTAATGAATAAATTATAAAGAGGCACGGGGCCTTCCCCAGGCGATCAAAATGATTGAGCGTATGTAGGCCATTTCGTTTCTGCTGCGGAAAACATATCAAAACATTCGATTACGGCTAGCTTCTATTACTATATTACGCTTATATCACAATGAAACATTTGTACTGATTGTCTAAACACGTTAAGATATAGCAGGCCTTGAATTGGTTAGCTCTCCTGAGTATTCCATCAGAAAACTCATATTGTTCCACACAAACACTGAAACTCGCTGGAGGGTAAATAAGGTGGGATTTTCAAGCTCAAGGTCGTCCTTGCCCCAAATGAAACAAGTTAGGAATTTACAGTCACTGAGCCGGGGGACGGAGAGAGACGATTCGCCACGGGAGAAATGGTTTCAAGGCTCGTACACTAGGAAAAGATTGGGATTCGATTTGATAAACTCCCACGTCGCCAAGTCCGTCATGTAGCCTGGCCTCTAGCTGGGGAGGGAGGGGATGGGGTGGGGGGTTGGGGGGTGGGGGGGCTGGCAGGCAATCAATGCTCAGCAAGTTAAACCCACATCATTGGGAGCCGCTTGAACGAATTGAATAGCCGTCTTGAGCAGGGACCGAGGGGCACACCATCAAAAGCCCCGACCTGTAGTGAGAGGCTGATGGCTGGGACTGCTCTCCCCGGAGCCACGGGCCAGGAGGGTGGCTAATGCACGCCCTCATTGAACCCTTTAAGCCCCCCCCGTGTCTTACCCAAGGCATTTGTTGCCACGGTTTAGCAACTGACTATTGGGTTCACCAAACGTGTAATTCAATCTCCTCGATCATTGCATTGAAAACCTATCGGTGTCTGACCCCTCTTAATCAACCCAGCTAGACGTAATGATCAAGGTGAAACAGGAAATGGACCTTACGGCGAGGAGGAAACCGAACGCAGTTCAACGTGAGTTAAGGGAGTGCAGGCTGGTAGCGGTTATGCGATAGAGTGTGTGTGTGTGTGTGCGTGTGTGTGTGTGTGTGCGTGCGTGCGTGTGTGTGTGCACGTATACAGGGGTTATAAAAAAAACTTTGCTTTGATTGACAGGAGAAGGGGCCGCATTGCCGTAAAATCTATCAGCGCTTAGTCCAGAAAGGATCCCTCCATCGGAATTCATCTCGCCCTGTCAGGCGCCGTTCGGCTCCACCGTGACATGCTCCGACAGGAAACGTGTCACAGACGGACAAAGGAATAGGTGAACATCCGTGTCGCGAAATGTGAATGGAATTAAAAAGTCTCCGAGTGGCCCGACGGTGTCATTATCGATGGGGTCGAAACCAAAAAAAGATATCAGATTTTTTTTGCTCCAGAAACACAATCTGCGATTGTGCCCTCATTTGTTCCCGCGCCTACTCTGGAAGATATGGCCGTGTCCCTGTGCCTCAGCCTGCGCGCTAATCACCCAGATCAAATCAAGTGTCCTCCAGAGGAGGAAAGGACAATCACAATGAACGCTTGTCTCGTCGTGGTGCTGGCATTGGTCCGCTCGTCTTGTGCCGTTGAACGCGCCGCACTCTCCCTCAACAACCCCACCCCACTTCTCTAGCCCCCCACCCCCACCCCTAGCCCCCATCCCTCCCTCCCTCCCTCTCCCTCTCCTCGTCCCCCCTATCTCTCTCCCAATCCCTCTCCCCACCTTGGTGATCCAGGTCGGCCAGCACCTTGAAACCAATCATGGGAGAGGCGGAGAGGCAGGGCTCTGCTCTGATCCACCCCGGGGGGGCTATACAGCTGCGGGGCGCTTCATGTTGCCCCCCCACTCACAGATTTGCTGACGCTAGGACGTCAGACCGAGGGCGAACCGATGCTCTGATCCACCCCGCGCTGGCGCAGCACAGTCTGCCAGAGGCACACACAGACACACCCTGTGTAGCACAGTCCGCCTGAGGCACACACAGACACACCCTGTGTAGCACAGTCCGCCAGAGGCACACACAGACACACCCTGTGTAGCACAGCTAGCCTGAGGCGCACACAGACACACCCTGCGTAGCACAGTCCGCCTGAGGCACACACAGACACACCCTGTGTAGCACAGTCCGCCAGAGGCACACACAGACACACTCTGTGTAGCACAGCTGGCCTGAGGCGCACACAGACACACCCTGTGTAGCACAGTCCGCCAGAGGCACACAGACACACCCTGTGCAGCCATGGTTCGACATCAGCGGTTGCCCAGTTGCCGGGGCAACCGGCTTTGAGGCAATTGCGTTCAATTTTAAGTGGTTGCCATTTTGTCAATTGTATTCAAATGTATAAAATTACGCTAACCTTGCATTAAGTTATTAGATAATGTGCTGAAATAACATTTTCTCAATAGATTTTTATTTATTCTCAAGTTCAGTTTCGTGTGTACAGTGCACAAGAAACATCTCTGGTCAGGCTTGCTAACTTCAGTCCAGTCCATTTAAAAAAAGTGTCAAACTGACGTTTGCGCAATTCAACCAAAACCAACAAATTCGGTTACGTTGTGTCCAAGAAAGGTCATGTCGCCCTGCGCGTCTGATATTATATTTGGTTCTTAAAAACAAAACAAGTGAAACAATGAGTCTCGCTCTTTGGTTGGTGGGAATATTATTTCTGACGTTGTCAGCCTAAACCTGATGGTAAACAGGCCGGTTTGGTATGACGACAGTATTGGTTAACATTTGCAAAGCAACGTATTGACTGATTTCATCTCTCAGCGTACTCTTTAGATTTTTTTTAAAGATCACATTGTTTTGTTTCGTCAAATGTTTCCTATGGAAATGCCATTGCATGCGCTTTATAATTATAATACATTATATTTATAAAGCGCTTTTCAAAACACTCAAAGACGCTGTAGTATTTATGTAGTATTAGTTGTGAGTGAGATTACAGTAAAGCGTCTGAAGTTGCTAGCCGAACGGGGAAATGTAAATTCCTTATTAATGTACCTGACCTTAGTGACTAAGCGATGACACATTAAACACATAATTAGCTACCTACATTCATACAGGACATGACACTGTATGAGAGACAGATATGTGTGCCGTCTGATGACTAGAGCAGAGCAGGGAGTAGCAACTTGGGTGTAAGAAAGGCGCTATTTAAACTACAAATCATCATCATATCAACATTCCTCAATGATAGATAAGGGAGGTCCCATACATACAGGACAAACCTATTTAATCAAAAATACAGGATGACCTCGCCAATACAGGGCAGCTGACAACCCTGGTTATGACAAGCTACCTCCAAACTTCAAATTTAAAACCGAAAAACCTAAAATTGTGTTTGGTTGTCATAATTGAAAAGTAAATTGTTGCGAATGCTTAAATTATATTGGCGTGTGTTCAAATTTAATCAAATTAAAAAGAGAATGTGTATTCGATTAAAAATGCAACATAATCGTAAATTAGAAATATTAATCAGATAATTTAGCATTGCAACCACATTTACCACTATTAGGGCAACTAAAGCATGATTCATGGTTGCCCGGACCGAGAACCACTTTTAAACCTGCAGCACAGCTGTTCAGGGGCACACACAGACACACTCTGTGCAGCACAGCCAGCCAGGGGCACAGGCAGACACCCTGTACAGCCTGCTGGACTGACAGACAGGTTGGCCTGCACACACAGACATCCTGTGCAGCCTGATGGAGTGACAGACAGACACACCCTGTGTAGCCTGCAGGACTGACAGACAGGCTGGACTGACACACAGACACACCCTGTCCGGCCTGCTGGAGTGACAGACAGACACACCCTGTGTAGCCTGCTGGACTGACGGACAGGCTAGACTGACACACAGACACACCCTGCGCGGCCTGCTGGAGTGACAGACAGACACACCCTGCGCGGCCTGCTGGAGTGACAGACAGACGCACCCTGTGTAGCCTGCTGGACTGACAGACAGACTGGCCTGCACACACGAGGCCTGGGAGAAGATTGAGTGAGCGACGCACCGAGCTGAACGGCGGGGCTTTGTCGGAGCCTTTTGACAAATCCCCTAAACGCCACCACCTCATCCTTAGATATTTCAGCGGGATGGAAGGGGGAAAATAAATAAATAAACCTGGCACTTCAATTTAACAGTCCTCAGTCAATCTTCCGCCACACGTTTAACGGAGTAACGTGTCCGTCCAGGCCGAGGTGCGTTCGCGGCGGGGCGCGTGAGTGAGTGCGTCCTTCACTGTTAAAAGGCGTTCCAGAAGGAGTAGGAGAAGGAAACACACCAAAGTCATTGGT
>JAVQJS010076381.1:0-22661 GCA_036024795.1 Galaxias rostratus
GAGAGAGAGAGAGAGAGAGAGAGAGAGAGGGGAGGCGGGTGTAGTTAAATATTGTATACGTTGTTGATTTACCAAACAACAAAGAGCTCCTATGACCTTTGAGCTATCCAGTTGGTGTGGCGAGTATCCTTCCTGCATGGCACGGGCGTTTGTGCAGTGCTCTATTTGAAAGAAAAAAACACAAATAAACAAATAAATATGAAAACCGCTTTGTCTAATCGCTTGAATCAGTCCAATATAGGTGGCACCATCTGCTCACTGTGAAGTTACAATCTGTCCCTGGAAAGTTCAAGTGGATGTCTTTTAATCTGCCAACTTTGTTGAAGGGAGCTTGTGTGGTTTCTCGTGTGATGAGACTATAGCATAACAAAAGCATGGGTTGGGCACAAGTGAGCTACTTTAATGTCTGAGTAAGGTGTGTGGGTATGGGTAGGGGTGTGGGTAGGGGTGTGGGTAGGGGGGTGGGTGGGGGGCTGGACAGAGAGGTATATGTGGGGGAGCGCGATATTAAAACTGACACAGGAAGTTTGCAAACAGACACAACCCTTCGTCCAGACACAACTACAGTATGCAGGGTGTTGTTCCCTCTAGTAGAACAGTTTTGTTCCAGAAGTGTTTCATAAAATGTATAAGGATGTGAGTTTTGTTGGAACATGATCTAAACTTGAGAAAAACATTGTTGTGGTCGGTAAAAACATCCGGATGTTTCAAATACCACGCGGCATTAAATATATCTGTGTGATGGTGGAGGTTACGAAAGTCAAATAAGACAAAAAATACAAGCAGATTAAAAATGACATTCAGTTCTTGTGAAATGTGCTGTTTGGACACATCAAATCAAGCAAATAGAATAGATATCCTTAAACTACCACTTCTTTTTTATTTGCCTATTTAAAACGGTCTGTAGAGTATATTTTTGTTTCAAGCCTTTACTCTTCATAACCTGCCCTTGAACTGAGAGACAAAACGCAAAAAAAAAAAGAGATTACTGTAATAAAGTAATAATAATAAAAGTTCTAACTATCAACAGCTATGACACAGCAAACAATGTTGCAGGAGACTTAGTAGGCCAACAGTCAGCATTTCCCTCGCGCATTGTCTTCTAGGCTACAGAATTAGTCTTGATTTCCAATAAATCACGTGACTTCGTATGTCGTATCGAGGCTTGGGAGGGAGTCAGGGCAGGAGAGAGAGACAGCCGTTTACAAGAAATCCTTCGATGTTCAGGAATCCCGGTCTCAGTCGCAGGGTGTGTGCACGAGCATGTTTTTGGTTTTCTCAGACAAGGACTGCAAATGTTCGGCGATGCAAATATTTGTCAGTTGTCAATCTAATGACGTTTGGCAGTATGCTGCTCCGATTGTAATGAGCTACTTTGAAAAGATTTATCGACCTGTTCTGTCCTGATAGTTGGCATTCTTATCATATGATTTTTATATGGAGATAGAACAGTTCAGTCGCCAATAGAAACTGTTTCCGCGTCCTGTAATTCCATGTAAGCTTGTGAAAATACATTGATTTCTAAATTATTATTGCTATTGCAAAAATCAAATGAAGATCCATTATGGAATGTTTGTATTGTACTCGCATGGCATAGTTAAGCAGTTGATTACTGCAATCACGCTAGGCGTCATTTTATTGACGTTGTAGGGTTGTATATGGCACGAACCTCCAAACACCAGTCAACACAAGACAAAGGTGCACATGAGGTCACAGCCGCGTCTCCCACTGTTCTGGGCTAGGATTGCAACGTGCCTCTTAACGGAGAACCAGACCAGGAAGACACCAGATTGAATAGATCGCTTTGATGAAGACTCCGGAGACAAGTCATTACAATGGCCACTACTGTATTACGGCTTACTTTATTTCTTTATTTTTTAACTTCTGCATAAATATAAACAGTAAAAAATGACCGCCATGCTAAAATGACTGGCACTTAGCCCTGCAAGTGTACATCCCATACACAAGACCGAAAGACGGAAAATATCTTATCGGATTCTTAATAGTTCACTCTTAAGCATGCATATCACACTACTCCTGAGCAATAGCTTTCTGTACTTACACCGCTGTCTCTGGACTTTGGGTAAAATCAATTACAAGTATTACAAGGGCTAAAGTTTTACTGCAAGATAACCCCCCACAGAAATAAACATTTATATGAAGACTGTACAGGTGTTAATTTTCATCACTTTCATCACCTTGTATTCAAATGACGCACATCGGGGCATAACAAAACAACAAGTTGGCACAATTTTCTCCTTCACCAAGTCATTTGATCAAATGCATCGAGCTTTCAGACAGCAGGAAACTGGAGACTAGCCTCACTTAGAAGGAGGTGACGCCACACAGTTGAAAAAGGGACAATCGCATCAAAGATATTCTTCGGTTTTTGTTTTTTATTGGCGGGGGTGCATGGAGGGTAGGACCCTTGTCAACGACTGTATAAAAGTGAGATGGATTTTGAGTTGGTGATGTCGAATGTTGAACGCTCCCTGTAACTTGCCACCGTAATTGCGGTAATGAAAGTCGTGTTGAGGCTAATGCACACACTTTCTCGCAGGCATTCCATCAGAAGTGGTGTGGATTTGAACATATCAGTTACTATCACTCTCTTGCAGCTGTAGGCTGCGATAACCAGGCCTCCATTTGGCATCCTCTGTATTCATAAAATTATTCCCGCCAGAAAAGACGAGCCACTATGCCGTACCGCCGAGTCTACCACAAATGGCCTTTGCTGTGTACTGTCAACTGGAAAATGTTAGATACGCTGGCAGCAGGTCAAACAGGAATACCTCGGAAATAGCCTATCTCTGCGATGGTGCAGGCGGTATTTACATATTTTTCTCAGACGACAATCTCACTGTACAAGTATTTTTTGTTTTCTTTAGATTGAATCACTAGTCGAGGGCAAGTAAAAACAAGTGGGCATCTTTGTTCACGGCCTGAATTCCAGTGTCCGACTGTTTGTGAAAACAACACTAATCCTTCTATTGAGGATCCACATAAGTCAGATTGTTTACCTGTTACTCTATTGTATTGTTGGCTTATTCTCACTTTTGTTGTTGCGTCTTTCAATCGTTTGCTGCCATTTCAAACATCTGACAGAACTATGGCAGAGAACAGTGTTTTCGAAATGTGCAAACCATTGCAACGTTGTCATAACCATGCATAAAAAGAACAATTCGATACAACATTTTAAAATATGTTTCTGAGATCTTACTTTACGTGGGTGTTGGGCTGTTACGAGGTTTAATGATGCAGTGATGATTGGACTGATATACAGTATATACACACAAAAGGTAAGGATAACCAGTAAAATCACAAATATCACTGCACAGTGTACTGTGATATGAAACACCTCGTATCATTTAGGACCTAAACATGTCTGTGGTTTTATAAACACAACTGGCTAAAATAAAATAGTTAGAAAAGAACTTCTTCTAATATAAGCTTATCGAGTGCGTAGAGTTAAATACAGCAGGAAAACCATGTAAAAGACAATGAAAAATCACTACATACAAACGACAAATTCAAAATTTGACAGTCTAGCTTTTAAGAGCAGCCTTGTTTACCTTCGTTGGACGAAGCGGTAAATATTTAACAAACTGGACTCATAGCGCCATCTTGTGATAAGAAAATGCATTGCTTTTCAATTGACAAACTAACAGGTCATATTTGTTAATCCTCCCTCATTAACGAAACACAACCCAACGCTAGTTTCAAGCTCCCATGACAACAACCCAAAGCTCTTATCTCGCTGTTGGCTGCAGAAATAAACTGTAAGATTAACGTGTTTTTGTGCTTTGGCGAAACGTATTCTTTTTGGGTTGCCTGGTTTTGAAAAACAAAAACAACAACAAAAACAAACAAACGGGAATCCATTTTTTAGAACGTGGTACGCCTCTTTATATGTGTTTGAATGTGTGATGTTCATTGCCTTTCTGTGGCTTCACAGTGTGGTTTGCTATTTTTGCGCATTTTCCTTTTTGCACCCAATGTGAATTCTCAGGTGCAACAAACTGAAATACGAAATAAATGATCTACATTCTACATTATACTTTACTGTGTTAGTACGCTATTTTGTATCTCTGTCAAAAATTTACCAGTATGCCCTTTATCATATTGCGCTTTATTAATTACTTCAAACACAATATATTGTTCAGCAAATGTGTTCAACAGAAACGCATCTATTTCTACACTGAAAGTAGATGAAAGAGTGGCATTACAGTCCCAAAACCAATTATAAGCCCGCGTGAATATGTAAGCATTGCAGACCTCACATTTTCTTTCGAATTTCTTCTTAAGACCTAGCACTAATTTTTTTTTATTTTACTTGTCCGAGTTTCAGTGATGTGCACAAGCAATGCAACATCTTAGATCTATAGTTTGATAATGTTTATTTGGTGGTAGGTATACCGGACTGAACATTGTGTTTCGAACACAATAACGTTTTTTGTTGTAACATCATTTGGCTGTATGCACATTAAATCAAACATGCGCTATAATCAACTTTCTACTTGACTATTATAAACCAAGCATTAACCTATTTATTTTTGTCTTCAGAGGAAAAACTGTCATTGTAGATCAATTCCAGTCAACATCCTATGCAAATCCCCGAAGCACCTCCCACACGAGTGAGGGGACGCGCGCATGCACCTTAATACAGGCCAAATAGCACTACATAATTTTAAAATATCTTACCTAACAAATTTTTGTCTTATTTATGTTAGCTGGATAGCATAGCATTTAAAACAGCAATTTTTTTTATCTGCATGTGAAATACAAAAAGCCGTTCAGTCACTGCCACTTTCACTTTCTTATTTGCTTAGCTGGAAACAAAGGTACAAAATGTACAGACTTCTTGTTTTTGATACGTAGAGTTCCTTTCATGTAACATTATGCTTGAATAGCAAAAGGTAAAATAAAATTACATAAAATTACATAGTATCGCTGTTAAAAAGGAGAATAGCCAAATAAAAAGAATTAAATATATCAAAGGTTACTCTCACCTTAAATTGTTTGCGACGACATCAACTGCGAACATACATGTTCAATCCATCACAAGGAAATAAACTGTATCTCTGTTTGTGTATATTAAATATATTAAAGAATAGGTCTTCCTTACGACATGAATTAAGTCCGAGGATGTAAGCAGTGTACCGTTGCACGTTGCTATGGTTTCACTTTTGCTTCGTCGAGAGAAAAAAAGGGCAGTTGGTACACTGCGAGCCAATAAGAGGTTTCAAATTTGCACATATTTTCCCTTTGACGCGTAGCACAAGGCCTAATTGGTTAAAGCCCTTCTAGACAACTTTGAAATATACCTTGACAACTACGCATGCACAAAAGATTGGATACATTTTTGGAGACATAATCTAATGACTGTACCCACTAAACTGTGATTAATTGTCGGGACAAGTTCTATCAACGGTAAGATAGATAGATAGTTTATTTTTGTCAAAATTTGGCAAAAAATATCCACAATAACCGTGCAGAAAATTCTAATTCAAGTGGTCTGAGAGAAAACCGCTGCCCTTGACCCTCATCTTGGCTGTGTTGACAGGCTTCATTAAATTTTGACAGTGACGGTAGACTTTGGCCAATCACAGATCTTTTCAAAGTGAGGGCGTTCCTGTTGGCTGATACACAAATTCAAACGCGATACAGTCCATCCAAACCGTGAAAGTGTGATTCAACAGCAGACAAGTCTGCAAAAAAAGTTGCCATTCCAGCAGTGGCAACTACTGCCAACACTACAAAGCAAGCCAAAATGAGCCGATTTATCAATAAGAGTCTAAAACAAAGTCTTCCAACAATGCAATCGAGCACATGTAAATATTGGTGAAGCGTGTCAGAGATGGGGAGAACTCTGAGATTGCATCGGCCATCAGCGTTTGTCAATGGCTTTTGGGTCAGCCTTATACACTCCCTTTGTCATTGATATGCGTTCGTAGATTGCTTAATGTCTTTGGGCAATGTGTTTCTCTTTGCTCTATTGCATTGCAGATTGCGTTGTTTGCAATTACTATGCTGATGTTTACACACAGCGATGTGTTTCCATTGCTGTTGTCTGTTATGCTTGCAACCTAGTCGACTGGTAGGTTAAGTACTTATCTAGGCATAGTCAATACAGACTACAATGCAATATGCAAGAAGAAATGCATTGTGCAAAGCCAATGCAATCGGCAAAGAGAAACGCATTGTATAAAGAAAAAACAATAGGCAACTACAAATGCCAAGCAACGACCAACGCAACCCATCGACAAACGTAAAGCCAGTTGCATATTTTTTAGCAAATATATGTGAGTACCTGAGAGAGGTTGCTGCTCCATGCCCCAAAATGCAATGCAATTTCCCTTCTGGATTTGACAGAATAAAATAAAAACGCTTTGATTTTGGTCACATGATCCAGTTGAGCATACAGAAAATGTAAGCAAATGTAAAAAACAAAAAACCAACAAACAATGGTATACTAACTTTTGCTTTCAGTATTCAGGACAAAGTAGTTAGGACACACGCTCATTGAGTCTCTGTTAGATAGTCTTTAAATACATGGTTCAGATTGAACACGCTAAATGTAACAAATAAAGCCGTACGTTCTAATGAATGTTTGACTTATGGGTCATCAGATTATTTACCGTTATAACTTATAATTTCAATAAAGGGGTTATTGCTGGTTATTATTGGTCAATTTATTGTCAGACAAAAGCAAGGCACATGTGTGAGGGAGAGCAAATAATAAACTAAACAAAACATTTGAATAAAATATTTTGAAACGAATGATCATGTACACAACTGTATGTTTCTACACCATTCCACGTTCCAAAGGCCACCAATGTAAACATCTCAACATTTCACTTTTTCACCTACTCCTGTAAAAAAATCTTTTTTTAAATGTTTTTAATATTGTTAAAAATAATGATGTTAATCAAAATCTCTCCTCTTTGATGTTATTGTCGTCAAATATATCTTTCTTCTTCCTTTTCAACCTGTTGGAAAATGACAGGGCATTTCTAATTTGGTTTGTTTTCACAACTACAAACGTAAGTAATTGTGATCATTTGAATAGTAATTGTTAACACATTTGGTAGATTCAATAACCAAAAGGACTCTTTTGACATTACTACATATGAAATTGACAACACATTTTTTACCCTCTGAGTTTTTGCATATCTGGGATTGTTTCAGGGAGAACCTTTCGGAAGCTCTCTGGCAGCACATAGCACAGCATGCTGGAGAACACTGCCAAGCCGCCAATCAAAATGTAAGGCAAGAACCTGTAATAATTACCTGAAGGCAGAAGGGCAAAGAAAACAGCACTTGGATATCAAAACAAGAGTCACAAAAACACAATGTACAGTCAAATAAAAAATAATAATTTCCCTATCCGAGAGCAGCAGTAGCTGGGGTTTGAATCAAAGCATGTGATTGGAATTTTTTTTACAACCATAAAGACACAGATAATAAAGTCACCCATTGTTACCATTACCATGTCATGGGTAATTTTCCACCAAGGTAGCTCCTACTGCCGATGTGACAACATTGAATGTTTTGATTTTGTTTTTGCGTTTGCTATATTATTATTGTTTTACTCATTCACTCAAAATAGTTCATTGTATTGTTAATGCAATCTGTTGTACAACTGTACTTTTGACCAAAATGTGTTAATCATTCTAACTTTAGGGTCCTTCGTGAGACCACAATGTATTGGGACCACTGCTACTATGGGGCAAAATATTCAACCTTTGTAATACCTGTAACACCTTGTAATCTGCTTATGCAAGGCTGTTAGTCAAACAAACTGCCTTTAAAAGACAGCAGTTTTGGCCTTTTAATTATCACTGCTTGAACGTGATCCTTCTGTAAACTTTGTTTTTTTTACAGAAGTACCCTCTTGGTAATATATTGGTATCAAAATTCTGATTGGTTTGTTGTACAACAATACAATATTTGACTTCACCCATTTCTGTGTCAGTGTCTCATTGTCTTCTACGGCATCTGCCGTGAATTATAAGAAGGAATCGGGTTTTTCCATGACAATATCACTGATGACATTGCATCACATTACATCACTCTGATATTGTAAGCGCTTTTATCCAAAGCCATTCTAAAAAAAGGTGTGCCTACAAAAAGATAAGGTCAAAACTTCTGGTCAGGTAGATCAAATGAGCACATCTCGTAGCTAATCATCTAAATAAGAGCGTTGCAAGTCCCATCTTAAACATCAGGATGCACAACAGAACCATCACACACCGATTTACTTTGCATTATACATATAATATATATATTTTATTGACCTACTTTGTTATATTCTATTAATGTCTGCATTAGCGTTAGGTGTCGAAGAGACACAAGAATTTCATTGGATACTTTCGCCTCTGTAAACGTTACGCATATGCCAATAAAAAACCTTGAACCTTGAACCACAAGCCATTTCTGAGTGTAACCAATGGCTTGGCCGGTCAAGTTGACGTGCACGGCAGTGGCGTCTAAGGACGAGAGGCGGCGGCGGCGGTTACCCAGGTAGACGATGAACGGGGAGACCATGCTGCCAATGCGGGCCGCCATGGAACACGTCCCCATGGCAACGGTCCTCACCACGGTGGGGAAGAGCTCCGACGTGACGGCGTAGACGACGCAGAACGCCGAGGTGATGCCGAACTTCCCCACCATCTCCAGGAAGATGGCCACACCTTGGAGTTCTACCCAAAAAAACAAAACAAAAAGAAAAACAAACACGTACCATGTTAAGTTCGGAACGTTTGTTAAGTTTGAAAGTCATTTATCCCCCCAAAAATTCTTGCTCTGAGAATTACAATTATAACAATGCAGGACGGGGCAGCACGGTGGCGCAGTGGTTAGCACGGTTGCCTCACAATAAGAAGGTCCTGGGTTCGATTCCCACCCGAGGGTACCCTGCCTCTCGCCCAAAGTCAGCTGGGATAGGCTCCAGCCCCCCTGTGACCCTGCATAGGATAAGCGCTTCTGATGATGGATGGATGGATGGATGGATGGATGGATGGACTACGCAGGACTACAACATTCACAACCCAATGGTCAACCATGAACACTTTAGTGACCATCATTTGATTGCGCCATGTGAATTTAAATTTAGAGCAGCAAATTAGCTTCATAAAATTGTTGTTCCTGCGTGTTGAATTTAGCATAGCCGCGAACACACCCTGAGGGCTTCTTTTTATGTTTAAGAGACACTGGTCCCTGTCAGAGATGCTGGGTGAGAAATGGGATGTTTCAACTATCAGGTTGTGTATGCTCATAGACACCGGTCACGCACCATTCACACCCCTTCACATAATCCAGTGAATGAATGAGGACATTCCTGCATCCTTGGCAGTGTTTGAGACACCATGCATTTTAAGACAGATTAGGTCACATTACCAGGTAGTCAACCACTTTCACCAAATATTCTTCAATCTTGGATATTGGATCCAAAAAAAAAAAGATTCCACTTAGGATTGAGTAAGCGGTGCACAATTCACAAGTAAAATTTAAATACCAAACCTAAAAGTTGACTTCTTTTACCAAATACTCTACTACTATTCAGCTTTTATCTTTATTATCTGATATTATATTCCCTTAACGACCGAGACAGCGGTGGACGGTTCTTGTTCGACTTTTGCCAAGGAATGCTCTTTTCCGTTTACGACAAGGCTGAGCGGTTGACAGTTGAGTACCTGCGGGGACCAGCTGTATGAAGAGGATGACGACACCACCCAGGAAGAGAGTGGAGGCCTGGCAGAACCTTCGGGGGCAGTATTTGAGCAGTAACATGGCTATGACGTAAGCGGGCAGCTCGACCAACGTGGAGTACAGGAAGTTGAGGTAGGGGTCACCGTTGAGGTTCGTCGTGTTTAAGAGGAGTCCGAAGTATGCCATCGTGATAACCATCCTATAGACAACACAAATGGATAGGCGTAGAAATGCAATACTAGACCCGTAAGAGAAAATTTGAGGAGTGTCATACTAGTCTGGTATTGCTAAGTTACAGCTGCTTTAGGGCTAAATAAATATCCTGTTGATAGTATTTGTCCCCACTATTAAAGGAAATGTTAAGTGTTTTTTTATTATTATGTTGATGGGTGAGAGAAAAATTACTTACCACAACAATGAACATATTAATGTAATTGAGAAGACATTGCAGCTCCCCAGAAGGTTAAATATGCTATGCTTCTTGTCTTTATTCTCAAGTGCATTTTCAATCTATTGGAATACATAGAAAAATAACAATAAATGAATACGAAATAAAAAGCAAATACATCTTTATTAATTCATTTTTTAATCAAATACAAAAATATTTAACCATCTAAGGAAATACACCTCTGCTGATGTGAACAAAATGTCGGGTGCCTCGATGCCATTTTGTTTTGCAGCTTTTCTCAAAATAGCCTCAGCCTCTTTGACTCTTCCCTGAGACAAGAGCCACCTTGGAGACTCTGGAACAAACCTAAAACATTGAATGCAAATGTATTTTGAATCTGAGGACAATTATATGCTGAAATAAACATTGTTTGCATTGCTTTGGTCACTAAAGTATACAAATAAATTGTTGGTTGCAAATGGTGAAAGTGTTTAGGTAAATGTATTCAATTTATTTGCTTACTTTTGATCACGTAAGCTTAATACAAATTTGGGTGGAAAAAGATTTGTGTTATATCTATAATTGGAATTGATCTACACAGCCCCCAAATCAATACCACTCATTACTTTCTTTCAGCTTACCACCTAATATAATGTTAAGACTCAAATGTGAGAACCTCATGCCAGAATAACACATGTTGATGCTGATAATGTGAATGATGATATAGAAAGCCTACCACCAGAGGGGGATGTAGAGCAGTCCAGATCCAGCCATGGAGGCCACGAGCCCTTGCCAGTCCCTGAGATAGTAGGCTGCCAGAGGCAAAAACAACTGCCCTATCCCAGAGCTCATGAACACACCCAGAGAACAGAAAATCACACGAGTCTCTGGACTCAAAATCTCTGTACCTGGGAAAAAAATGTTTTAAAAAAAAAAAATCTGTATGGGAATAAATCATTCAACCAATTAAAAACATACAAGAAATCCACAGAGTAATAAGAGACTGGGCCAGGGGTGTTCCCAAATATGCATTGCGCAGTAGACATTGTCTGCTATTTTAATGATTCTTCCCGATCCCCGTGTTACTGCTTCACAAACCACTACATGATGCAAATGAACTAAGACAATTTTTTTTATAGAACTATATATGACTGACACTTGTGTCTTTAAACAATTTCCTATGCTTCCCATATTCGTGCTGTTAAAGAGTGTATTTTTGGCTCATTGTTACCTAGTACATATGCCACAACGTAATTGGAGAAACCGGTAAACCCCACAAAGAAGAAAATGGCCGCAAAGGTTTCCCAGTTTGGAGAGAAGATCTGTGCAAAAATGGCCAGGGTCTGTAGGAGCATTGTAATAAAGAGAATTGGCCTTCTCCCAAACCTGTAAAAAGAAAACAAATTCCCTGTCACATGAATTATCTTACATAAAAAAGTAGAGGGCACACACACACACACAAAAAAAGTTGTGACTCGAATAGAATAGTTTATGTCTACCTTGGACAATGTCTCTTTGTGTATAATGTTTTTTTTAATAATAATAATAATAACACATTATATTTATAAAGCGCTTTTCAAAACACTCAAAGACGCTGTACAAGGTAAGAGTAAACAAAAATAAAGCAAAACAAGTCGCCGGTCCACCACAGGGCCAACACAAAGGGACAAACAGCAACTCGCATATTAACACCTACGGACAATTTAGAGTCACCAATCAGCCGGCATATTTTTGGACAGTGGGAGGAAACCGGAGAACCCGGAGGAAACCAGGAAATCTCACCTGTCTGACAGTTGTCCTGAGATAAAAGTTCCCACTAGAACCCCTATGAAGTAAATGGTGGTGGTCAGAGGTTCCTTGTACTTATCGTCGCATACCAGGTCCCACTGTGGAAACAGAGGAGAGCACACCACGACAGACTGTTAGGAATAGAAAAAAAAAAGTTTCATCTCAATGATCGGTTGTGTCGGTTCTGCCGCTGAGAAAATCAGAAATTCCGTTGCCATCCTTTTGCTGTACACGGCACAATGCAAATAGTTGTTTCACGCTCAAGTTCAAATCGTCTTTATCATGCTTGAGAGGCAATTTGATTCACTGCCAGCCGTAAAATCATATCAAACACACAACATGTACTGATTACGAAGTCTTGTACAGATTGAAGTATTCAGAAGCCAATGAGGGAGCACAACACAGGGAGAAATCTTTTTTTTTTTTTTTAAGTATATCGTTCCTGGATCTCGGTAGATTACACCTGTGGCCTCACGGAAGCAACCCAACCTCCATGGATAGAGGTAGGCCAGACGGCGAGGAGGAGGAGGGCTCTGAAGGAACCAGTGAGGAGGGACTACGTTCAGTCAGTGTGGTAACACCTTTACGCAAGTGACATAAGTCAATGTAACCGAGATTAGGGTGGGGGAACGCATGGTGCATGTCTTTGCAGTCCTCACCGATAATTTGCTGTTGCTTTTTTGTTTGCTGTTGTCGTTCTTTTGACTTTTATTGCACATTTAAAGCACAGTGTCTACAGAAGCAGAAACCATTGCTGCTACAAGTGGAATGCACTTTGCTAGCCACTCATAACCAGTGTCTGAGCTATAGCTTCATAAATAATTCTCCAAAACGTGTCTGGTTATTCTTAAACAGAACAAAGCACAGGGCATACAAGGGCAAGGACGAGCTTAAAGTCCATTCGAGAAATTATCAGTCGGACAGAGATTATTTTCCTTTATTTACTATAGATACTACATATCATCAAAGTTACATATAGTCTAAACTGCTTGATAGAGCACCAGTCAAACGTTTGGACACTTTCCCATTGAATTGAATGATATTGTTGTGTAAACAAAATAGTCAAAGGGTTCTTGTTTGTTATGCAGATCAGGGCTGAATCCTGTGTAGTTACATGTCACACTTTTTTTCAATATTGATTATTTTTGTTTTGTAATGAAAGATGTTTCATACATGCTGTGCTTTGATGTGAGTAATGGCATGCATTCAATACAAAATGAAAATGTACAAGACTTACATCAGAGACAATTGTCGACTGGTAGATCTCTTTGCTGTATTTCCAGCCATCCAGACAGCTCTCCAACTGTATTTCACTCACATTGACTTCCACATTTGGGATGAAGTTGAGCTCAGAATAACTTCTGACTGTTTCCAGACTCAGTCTCGAACAACTGCTTCGCTGGGACACTCCGTTCACGGTCTCCATGGGGATGGACACGTTTCTCCAGACCTCACTGATCCCAGACTCCTCGGGAATGTAGCATTCATGGGTTGGGATGGCGCACGCGAACACTATGTAGACACCAACATATCCATTCGGGAGGATGCTGATGGACAAAGCCAGGAATATCATAGTCTGAAATCGACCCCAGGTTCCAAGAAAAGCGGTGATTTCGTCATAGTCGCGGACATTACCTGCCGTGTTAGCGGCCGAGATAGTGTGTTCGGAGCTCTTACGCATTTTTTTGGTGTGTGATATGGAGACAGTGACCGGCAGACGTTTATCCGAGTACTTTCATTGACATGGCTAGATCTTAATCAGTTAACCCACGTGACGAAGCCAGTGGCAGACTTCACACACCCAGTCTTAACGTAACGAGTTCACAGTGCGAGAGCGTTTTGTAATTAACTGTGGGGTTAACTAAGAACAGTGGCTCTATGTGTTTGAGGCCAGGGACAGCAAACAGGTTAAGACTCGCAAGGCGAGTACTGAATAGAGTTTCCATTGGCTGTTGGAGAAAGTTAATTGAATTCCAAATTATCCACACTGTCTTCTTGCTGTCATATAATTATCTTAATCGTTAAGACATGCAGAAAGCACATTTTTGGATCTCAGCATATTGGATAAGGAATATTCCTCACATTCTTTATTGCTTGAATACAGAAGATGAGAAATAAAGTTTAGCAGTCAAATTGACAACCAACTTCAGACAAGTTTCATGTTTTACATCACAATAGCAATATTTAATCATGCTATATCAAACACAATCATAGTATCATACATAATAGACAACAAATATACATTTATTTTGCTCAGTAAATCAAAACAACCGTTATAACAAAAATAAATAATGAAATCTGAAAAATGAATGGCGCTTATATGGTGTATTGGACATTCAGGGTACAATACAATAACATGGTTTCATATATAACTGCAAGCAGTGATAGTGGCGGTCGGCTACAACTAAATATTTTACATGAATAAAAATTGCATCAAACTAAAGATAGATAAAGACAGACAGACAGGCACAGACAAATACAGACAGACAGACAAACAGAAAGAAGGAAAAAAAGACAGAAAGAAAGAAAGAAAAAGATTAAAGAAAGAAGGAAAGCGAAAACATATCAAATATGGTAGGAACATAGGTCATAAAACTCTCAGCAAATGTAGGAGGTTGTACATCCACCAACCTACATAACCTTCAGTAATCTAGATAGCAACAGCAGACAAACTACTGACTCTTATGAGGTTGTTTTGTCAATTCATTCTAAGGCAATTTCAACGTGTTCAAAGAGTTCACATAAACCGACTTGAACAAATACACCCAATAATAAGATTGAATAGCCTCAGCAACTTGGGTCAGTTCAGCAGAGGCTGACTTTGTACAGCTTAACCTTATGATTTACAGTCATACCAGCAAACAAGACTTCTATGCCCTGACCTTATGGACAGACACACATACCGAGTCACAGTGTCAGAAATAACAAACAATATGTTCAACTAACAGAACTCATGTATCAAAACTCTTATAACTTATAACTGCATGATGTAACATACAATTACGAGAAAAAGAGGAGTTGAACATAACGTTTTTGTTGGTAAGTAATTTTTTGGCAATAGCTTTTATTTGTTACAAATAGCTAATAACTAACTGCTGATTTTGTTCACATGGCAAACAATAATACAAACATAAGTCGAATAAGAAATCTGTTTCCCGACAGCGAGGTTTCCTACAATTTCGATTCCTTTTTGAAGTCTGAACTTGTCTTTTCATGTTCAACGTCCATTGGCGTCGCCCCCTTCACTCTGTGAAGAGGAGAAACAGTGTGATGATATAGAGTAAAAGCTACATTCAAAGAAAGTAAGGACTCATAGTCATTGAGGCATAGATAATAACGTATTATCATCATCGCTATGGCGATCGAGTTCTGTTCAATAGGCTTATGGAGAAAACGCTTACCCTTTCATTCTCTGCATTTGTGACACTGTCTCAGGCAAAACCCGGCCAAAACTTTCAGGCAGTAAAAAGCAGAAAATCCCCCCGCAAATGGCAAGACTGCCAATCATTATGTAGGGGAGTGCCGTGTAGTATTTCCCTACACAGACAACGGGGAATACAACAACTAGACACATTTTTCAAAAAAAGGGCATTTAAAAAAAAAATATATTATTACTTTTTTTTTTTTTACTTAAAACATGTACCTGCACTGTGCTTAGTATGAGAAGCGGAGGTCTTACCCAAGTAAATGATGAACGGCGACAGAATGCTGCCAATCCGGGCCGCCATGGAACACGTCCCCATGGCAACGGTCCTCACCACGGTGGGGAAGAGCTCTGACGTGACGGCGTAGACGATGCAGAACGCAGAGGTGATGCCGAACTTCCCCACCATCTCCAGGAAGATCCTCAGTTCAGGCATTTCTATGGAATCGGATTAAGGATCGGAATGAAACAATACATAAGAAAGTCTTGTACCGAGTCTTCATTCATTCTGAAATGACTAAATGGATAGCTTGATTACAAAAACTGCATACCATGTGACAAAACTGGCAACAACAACAACAAAAATAGAAGAAAAAAAAAGGCTCCGAATTTTAACTGAAATTAAAACCAAGCATCAATGGGATTGTTCCTGGTCCATTGGCTGGAATACATTCAGCACACTAAGGCAGTAGGTTCCATTAAAAGGTGAGCCTCACCTGCGGGGACCAGATGGATGCACAGTATTACAGCTCCACCCAGGAAGAGTGTGGAGGACTGGCAGAGACGACGGGGACAGTACTTAAGAAGCAGCAGAGCGATGAAGTAGGCTGGCACCTCTGCCACTGCGGACAGGAAGCAGTTGATGTAAGGGTCTCCATTCAGGTTCGACGTGTTTAGAATCAACGCATAGTAGCCAATTGTAATGATCATCCTGCAGAAACGTTTGATCACAAATGTAACATAAACAAGCTATATACAGTATATACATATAAATATATATATTTATTTAAATAGTTTTACTTTGACTCTGACTTGCAAATGCTTAATACCATGACTTACCACAAGAAGGAGCACAGAAAAGTGACGCCAAACATATTAACGTTTGCGATGATATCCAGGATGCTGTGTTTCTTGTCTTTCAAAGACAAAGACTCTTCAATCTAAGGAAATAACAATGGATACAAGTGACTCTGACTGTTTCTTTTTGTAAAATGAAACTATCGCCCTGAAACAATGTTTGAGGGATTTTTTTTTATTTTATTCCGATGAAGTTAAGTATAGTCCAGACTCGCCTACTGTGACCTGATAGGTCAAACAAGCTGCAAGGATGCGTTGTGCTCCTGTGCATTCATTTACCTCAGCTTCATTGAATATGACATCCGGTGCCTCCACCCTGTTCTTCTTTGCAGCGTCTCTCAGGATGGCCTCGGCCTCCTTCACTCTGCCCTGGGAGAGAAGCCATCGCGGAGACTCGGGAATGAACCTGATGGACAAATCCAAAACCGTCACTATCGCATAAGTCAGATCGGAAACGTGTTAACGAAATACGTCACTACGTATCGACAAAAGTAAAAAAAATGTTTTACAAAAAAACAAACATAATTAAAAAAAACTTTAATTCTGTATTTCTTTCTTACCACCAAAGAGGTAGGTACAGCAGTCCGGATGCCGCCATTGCTACCAGGAGCCATCTCCATTCGCGAAGTAGGTAGGCAAAGACTGGCATGGCCATGTAGCCCATGGCAGAACTCAAAAAGACGCCGAGAGAGCAGAACACGATTCGGGATCCAGGACCCAATATCTCCGACCCTTTGCACATAAAATGAGGGTTATTTACTTAGTAAGTCAATGAATACAAGAGAGTTTGTACTAAAGAGTTAGACTGTGAATGCGTAACATACGCTAACCCACCCAGTACATATGCGATGACATAGTTGGAGACGGATCCAAAGCCCACAAAGAAGAAAACGACGCTGAAGAATTCCCAGCTTGGAGAGAAAATCTGAATGGTTATTGTCACTACCTGGACAATCATCATGGCAAAGAGCACTGGTTTCCTGCCAAGCCTGCATTGGGAACACATGCAGAAAAGTTGCATCGGACAAAGAAAGATGTTTGTTTTTTTCCATCCACACCCTCTGTGTTTCTATTTATCTATTTTTTTATTTGTCAAGAAGATTTTGTACACACCTGTCAGACATCTGGCCGGATATCACCGTTCCAAAAAGAGCGCCAAGGTAGTGGATCGATGTTGTCAGTGGGCCTTTGTATTCGTTTTCACACACCAAGTCCCACTGCAAAGAAACACATGCTTTTAATTTCATAATGCACTGTTTCATTGGATGGAGTCAAGTTGTTAATCTTGTGTTATCTAGACACAAATGACTATCTCAGACACAGATTTTATTATGAGCAATTTTATGACTACCTCTGTCTATGAACTAAACATGTCGCATTGGTAATCCACAATCTACCGATTACATTATAAGAATGTAAATTATGGAAATGCAACAACATTGTTGTAAGACACAAAATAAATATTATTTCGTTAGTAGGCTCACAATATCAAATCACAAGAGGACCAAAATGCCACACTGGGACACTTACAAAATGTTAATATTTAACACTTCTATAAAATGTTAACAGATGATCGTGACAATGGTTAGAGATTGGTCTTGACAAAGAACAAGGCATATCAATCCATTGAATTAGTTCACAGAAAAAATAACCACTGCTGAACGGTAAAAAAAAAAAAGCTATTGCATTGTTCTTACCTCACTGACAATTGTCGACTGGTAGATCTCTTTGCTGTATTTCCAGCCATCCAGACAGCTCTCCAACTGTATTTTGCTCACATTGACGTCCACATTTGGGATGAAGTTGAGATCAGAATAACTTCTGACTGTTTCCAGACTCAGTCTCAAACAACTGCTACGCCGGGACACTCCGTTCACGGTGTCCATGGGGATGGACACGTTTCTCCAGACCTCACTGATCCCAGACTCCTCGGGAATGTAGCACTCATGTGGCATGGTGTCAGCCACAAACACTATGTAAATACCTATGAAACCATTTGGCAGGATGCTGATGGCCAGCGCTAGAAAAACCATCTTCTGAAAAGACCCCCATGTTCCAAGGAAGGACACGATCGAATCGTAATCTTTCATATTGCGTCCGCGGTTTTTTCGCTGGCTCTAAATTTGCTCGAGAACAACAGCGAGAACCTTTGGAGCTCTGCACCACCAGGGGGGAGGGGGTCAGGTAATGTTAGAGCAACGGATCGTCTCCCTCCTTTATACGAATCACGGCCTTTGAGGCCGGGATTAGATAATGCACCCGTTGGTCCTGATAGCCCTTCCTTACCACCCGACGGTTGAGGTGAACGAGCGGAGTTAATCATTCCCGAGCGGCAGATTGACATAGATCCGGAATGCTCCTTGCTGCTCTTTGGCACCTGCGTTGATATGCCGGTCTTGATGTGCAAAACGTTGGGATTTTTCGATGAATTTCTACGTGCACGACACAATCTTTTGTTGAACGACGTCAAGGAACATTTTAGCTCTTTAGGAAACCTAAGATGCTTTGAGCTTTTGTCGTGGGTTGGATCGTTTCGACAGCCAGTGCAGCGGTTTCAATGGTAACACATGTGTATAGGCCTATCGTGCATAACTCGAGGGCAAATGTATTTTCAACAAAAGAATGTTGAAATTCAAATTGAAAAACTGAAAAAACTATCGAGTAAATCATTACAAACCACAAGTTACCACAGTGCAGAAATGTAACAATCTACGCCTGTACAATCACGTGTCTCGTTTCCAGGAATCCCAATTGCAGATTTTGAACAGCAGGTTTAATGATACTATGTTAGGTAGTATAGGTATAGGTAGTAGTATTTAACATTACCATAAGCATAAGTAGGTCTATGGCAACATACCAAGTACATTATAGATTAATATAAATCAATATCAAATATTAAATAAGTACTATTTTAAACCAGGGACAGTCTGAACTCATCACCACCCTACAAAACCAAGGTCGCACAATAGACCTTTAAAGTGCATGCCTTGTTATAACAGCACATATGTATTGTAGAGTATTTAGGCAATGGGATTGGAAACTTCTAAGGGTATACAAACGCAGTCTGCATAGATAAGAGTAAAGCAACTGTGAAATGCATTTCATCTGCACTTCTATTGAAAGCCTGCCATCCGGGTAATCTCTAGCCCTGACATAACAGAAATAACCCATCAACCAAAGGATGAAATAAAGAAAGGCTTGATTTATTTTCTGAATCAGCGAGCAAATAGTAAACACAGGTTTGGAGAAAGATTTGACTTGGTGGCAAAGCGTCTTTCAAAGCACCAGCGACCGCATCCGATCCATTGTGTGTCACGATGGGGTGTGTTGGAAGTGTTCAGTGATTATCCAAAGCAGCCAATAATTGTTTTTCTCAAAACGCATGGAATTAAGTGGATTTAATGTAATCAGTACTTAACAAATCACTTGACTCACATTCCACTGAATGTTGGCCCTGTGTTAATTACATATGACAAACAAACTTGAAACTTGAACTTGAACTTGGCTCAGCAAAATAATATGCTTTGCAGAAGCCACATTGTTAAAAACTTTACATGGGGTAAGGTTCAGAGTGAATGTCCGCTCACGAAAAGGATCGCATGTGCCTTTCTGAGAGACCGGAATCCAGGTTTGTGTCCTAGCCATAACATACATGTTCACGTCCTCTTAAACAGTGAGAGTAAACACAAAAAAACGTTTGTTCCCTCTTGATCAATGGGAGGACCTGTTTAGTTTGAGACATGTGTTATCGTGTCAACCATGTCAGCTAGTTAGAGCTTTCTACGTGGATAAACCGAACTGACTGTAGTCATTTCTCCTTGTACTGACACATACCTCAGTACTCATGAATGTCATTGTAATTTCTTATTGCCAGTTTCTATTCCTTTGTGTAAATGGTTTTTCTCCGGGAAAGAGTGAAAATATCCCTGACTGGCCATTAGCGAATTCAGGGAGTCCAATAATACTGAACTATGTTGCTGTTTAATATTAGAATTTCTCCTCGAGTTGGACAGAAGGATCTATTTTTTTGTTTTCCACATAAGTATTCCTTTTGGTGCATAACCTGTAACAGATTAGGATGTCACGTTAATTGACTATTTCCAACGCATAAGTGATCAACTATTAAATTGTACCCAAGTGGCTTGGGTCAATGCATCGTGCGGCAGTGTACTTTGCCTCGGGCCGCCTCTCTGAAAATACCTGTGGAATGTTTGCATCTGTTCTATGGTCTCTGGTAGGTCTTTGTTGAAGGTCTCTGGTAGGAAAAAGTTCACAAGAGAGGCGCAGACGGTGAGGCCTCCCATTAAAATATACGGAAGCGTCTTGTTAAAAGTACCTGCAACCACAACAAGAGAATCTATTGTGAACCACTGTAGTCAGCACAAGAGCGATTCATAAAAAGTCAAAATAAAATCTTCATTATCTGCATGGATTACGGGATGCAAATGTTTAGCTTGCCAGTGGGGGAAAGGGTGAATAAAACGTGAAATCATTCCTGAAAGTCGTACACTACTTACCTAAGTAAATAACATAAGGGGCTGTGATGCTGCCAATCCGAGCAGCCGAGGAGCATATCCCAATCCCGACGTTCCGGACCACAGTAGGATAAAGCTCTGCTGTGTATATGTACACTACGCTGAAGGCCATAGTGAAGCCAAACTTTCCCATCATCTCCAGAACTATAGCCAGAGGCTGGAGGCCTGAGGGGAGGGCAGAGAGCAAATTACCTACTGGTTAATAAATGAAAAAGAAATGACGAAATAGGACTCGTCTCCTGTTCATTTGTTAACATTGCTACTGGGAAATCCCTCTCGGATCAGTTCGGATTTAAAACTGGTCAATGCTAGTATGAGCTGGTGTGAGCAGTTGGGGAATTTTGGTGTAAGCTGGTGACGGCTGGCTGGCAGCTGGTAACAGCTGATGGTAGTCGACTGGTAGCCGGTGGTAGTGGTGATAGCTGGTCCAGCTTGTGGAAGTTGGCAGCTGGTGATAGTTGATCTAGCTGGTTTAGCTGATGTTAGCTGTTGATAGCTGCTGGTAGCTGGTGATAGCTGGTGATAGCTGGTAGCTCATTGTAATTGGTCTAACTGGTATTAGCTGGTGTTAGTTGGTCTAGCTGGTATAAGATGGTCTGGTCTAGCTGGCATAAGCTGGTGGTAGCTGGTAGCTTGCGTTAGCTAGTGGTAACTGATCTAGCTGGTCTAGCTGGTGTTAGCTGGTGATAGCTGGTAGCTTATGGTAATTGGTCTAACTGGTAATAGCTGGTGTTAGTTAGTCTAGCTGGTATAAGATGGTCTGGTCTAGCTGGTATAAGCTGGTGGTAGCTGGTAGCTTGCGTTAGCTAGTGGTAGCTGATCTAGCTGGTCTAGCTGATGTTAGCTGGTGATAGCTGGCAGCTCATGGTAATTGGTCTAACTGGTATTAGCGGGTATTAGCTGGTGTTAGTTGGTCTAGCTGGTATAAGATGGTCTGGTCTAGCTGGTATAAGCTGGTGGTAGCTGGCGGTAGCTGGTTTAGTCTAGCTGGTGGTAGTTGGTCTAGCTGTTGGTAGTTGGTCTAGCTAGTGGAAGCTGGTATAAGCCGGTATGGTCTAGCTGGTATAAGCTGGTATGGTCTTGCTGGTGGTGACTGGTTTACAAGCTTTCAAAAACAAAAATACAAGCTGGTCGGTCAGCTACCAGCTCAAGATGGATTTTCTAGTTGGGCTAAACTCCATAGATTTAATAAATGACTCTTGATTTGAACAAGCTGTGTGCTGTCCCATTTTATGCGTTTTTAGTCACAAAATGAGGTGCTATAAAGGTGGTTTAAGATGAAACTGTGGCGTCATCTTTGAGCATTTTTCTAAGAAAAAAGTTATAGAAAATTATGTCAGACAGCTGTAAATCCTTAGAGATTTGTTATCAGATTGATAAACTTCCTTCTAGTTATCTTTTCTGGATTCTTGGTAAAGTTGCCCCCTCTTTCAGGTTATCACCGCATAAAGAATGTGCAATAATTTGCATTTAGGGAAAATAAATAGAAAGGCAGAAATTCTTTGGAATTAAAAATCCCTTAAAAAGAACCTGAATAAAATGTTTTATCTCCGCAACTTTGTTTTTAAGAATGACAAACAGATTCCCACAGTTCTCCAACAAAGGACTGTTTTTTGAAAAGACGTAGTCTCAGTTAGTCTATCCTGTAAACATGAATCTTATAACTAATCATAATCATAATCATATTGAATCATGATCACATTCATAATCATAATGAATCATAATCATAATGAATCAT
>JAVQJS010076388.1:0-22094 GCA_036024795.1 Galaxias rostratus
CCTCGGCAGTCCTCAGAGACCCGGGGACACGCTGACCCTGAGCGGGCTGGGGCGCTCTCTCTCTCTCTCTCTCTCTCTCTCTCTCTCTCTCTCTCTCTCTCTCGCTCTCTCTCTCTCTCTCTCTCGCTGTCTTCCTCTCTCTCTCTCTCTCTCGCTCTCTTTCTCTCTCTTTCTCTCTCTCTGGCAGAGCGCCTCTCCAAGCCAGCAGCCCGCCTCCTCTCCCCGCTCAAACAAAGCCCAGACCATGTGCCTCCAAATTAGCTTAGTTAATCCCCTTGCAAACACACGCACACTCTCATACACACACACACACATCTGTATACAGTCGCTCAGACTCCCCGGTTTCTATGTGGACTTGCCTTAATCACAAAGAGTCCAGTTTCGGTGTGTTTGCGCGTGCTAGTTAGCGTTTCCCTTTGTTCCACCACGTCTTTGTTGTGTGTGAGTGGCGTTGCCTCCGGTGGGACGCGGGCCCGGAGGCAGAACGCTCACGGAGGTGGGGAAGCTCTCGTCCCCTGCAGTGAGCCTCAGCCATGGCGGGAACGGGAAGCTCCCCGGAGGTTGGCGTGCGCTCATCAATCACGGGCAAGTGTTACGGTGGCCTGTCTCCTCCTCAAACAGCCAGGACAAGACAAACAGCCAGGCTCAAGATAGGGAGTCTGCTGTTTAGACCACTGTTTGCTACTGGCTGGTGTTGTGTTTTGGGTTGTGTTGCCGGGGATTGCATCAGCGTCCTGCATGTCAGGACATTAGACCCCCCACTGACACACACACAAACGCACACACACACACAAGCACACACACAGCGCTTTGCAAAGTCAGCAGAATGGTGTCCAGACAGCCCCGGAGATGCTGGGAGCCTGTCTGGGCCAGATTGAAGAGATGATGTGACTCACCCGTTATTCAAACCTATACACCCCTCCTCCTCCTCCTCAGCCTCATCCTTCTCCCCCTCCACCCTTGGCTTTGAGTAACCTACAGTCTTGGAGTAAAACACGATGTGAAACACGCAACCACCACTTCCATCAGCCATAAGAGGCTGCCAGGGCCCTGGGTAATCAGCGAGCCACAGAACAAAGAGAGAGTACAAGGCACTGTGAACACTACCAGGGATGTCAGCTGGGTCACCCCCTCACACACACACACACACACACACACACACACACACACGCTTGTTCTACTCTCACCGATCTGACGGCTCGTGCACGTACACGGCTGGTCGACACACCGCCGGGAAAATATCCCCGGTGTCTTTGTCAATCCGTCGCAGACCGACGACAGACAGAGATACCCCCAGGGACGTGTGATAGCCAGTCGGCGCTTCACAGAGACACGTTCTGACAAACCGTTTTGCCGCTGTGAGCCCGCGCTGCTTTGGGATGGCAAAGCCTTCATCTTCAGCTTCCACGGCTGTGATGGTTGTTGCAGAGGAATTTGGGATGTGGCTCTGGGGGTTCCTGAACGCTCCTTATAGGCTAGGTGTGGACAGTTGACCCAGGGCAAGCCTGTCACTCTTTTTTTCAGAGGATGGGGGAAAGCGGTCTGATCCGGCACCAGTCATTTTTCTCCTCAGGGGGCTGCTGGCTGTCGAGTCCCTCCACAATGTAAAGACATTGTCCAAGTCTGCATCCCTCAGCTGTCTAATTCCCCTTGTAACTAGAGAGTGTGTGAGTGGGGGGGGGGGGTTAATATAATAATCAGTTTGTGTTATTTGGCCAGTGGTGGGGCTTCTCCCCTCCTGCCAATATATTTTCTCTCTCTCTTGCGTACACACACACACACACGCACACATACACAAACTTACACGCACACTGGCGTTCTCTAGAGCCAAAGTGGGACTTTCCAGCCCGGGGGAAATTCCATAGGATGTACGAAGGAGCAGGCTTCCGCGGCTCTGGCCTTGTACTTACTAAACCCAATGCACACGGAGCTTTTGAACAATTTCCAGAAGCCCCTAGTTATTGCTTTTCAATATCTCTCCTCTCCCTGGCTCGTAGCTCTTCACAAGGCATTGTTGCCGTATTCGCCAAACTGACATGGTCCGTTACTTCTCTCAGGAAGCGGCATTTTTCTGTCTGTGGCTAGGCCGCCGTCTATCCTAATGGAATACATTAGCGTCCTATTGTAGGTGGTGGCGCTATTGACGGCCAAGGTCTCAGTGGTCTGCCCGTGCGTGGCCCTGGCCTCTGGGCCTTCCTTTGTCCCCCCCTGCTACTGGAGCTTCTCGCTGCGCCGCTGTCTGACAGCAGCCGGCCCCGTGCCCTGGCCCCCTCGGCCTCCCTCCCTCCCTCTGCCTCCCTGCACACAGCCACCCCTCCTCCTTTGCCTCACCCCCTCCCTTCCTCCCGCCTTTTTTACGGATGTGTGTGTGTGTGTGTGTGTGTGTGTGTGTGTGTGTGTGTGTGTGTGTGTGTGTGTGTGTGTGTGTGTGTGTGTGTGAGTGCGCGTCCCTGTGAGCACTGAGAGCCCATCCCTCCTCTTTTTTCCTGTGCTGTTTACTCTTCGTCTATTGTTTTAAACTGCTCTCCGTGCGTGCGTGTGTGTGTGTGTTGTGTCTTAGCGTGTGTCATAAACGTGGCCCGGGGTTGAAGTCATCACCATAAATGCTCTGCTAATGATACCCCCACCCTCTCTGTCCCCTTGTGCTGTTTTCTCTCCCTCCATTGTTTTACTCCTCTCTTCACGTCCCCCTACTGTCTCCGAGACTCTGCAGACCGCCAGCCTTTGGCAGTCCCACTCCTGCAGCGCGTGTTCTGTGTGTGTGTGTGTGTGTGTGTGTGTGTGTGTGTGTGTGTGTGTGTGTGTGTGTGTGTGTGTGTGTGTGTGTGTGTGTGTGTGTGTGGGGCGGGGGGCTGTCGTCTATCGCTCCAGAAGCCGTGATAAGTAGCCTGTATTTGGCCGCGCTTTATCGGCTTTTAATTGAGCCGGTGCGACTGCCCCTGATTTGTGCACCGCTGCACAGATCCTGCTCCTGCCACTGGCCGGGTAGCCGCGTGCGGCCGGCCGGGCTTTAAGCTCCGTGGGTCCGTTCCCGTGCTGCCGTCCTGGGCTGAGGTAGGGCTCTCTGTCGGGGCCTCCTCCGCCTGTCCTCCTCTCCTCCTCCTCCGCCGGTGATCTGTCCTCACCCTCTCCTCCTGTCTCTCGCCCCGTACTCTCCGCTCGTCGCCTCCTGCGGCTGACAACCGGCCTTTTAGTGCTTATTCGTTTATAGCCTGTCGTGCTCTCTCTCTCTCTCTCTCTCTCTCTCTCTCTCTCTCTCTCTCTAGCTCTCTCTCTCTCACTCGCTCTAGCTCTCTCTCTCACTCTCTCTCTCTCTCGCTTTCTCTCTCTCGCGCGCACACAGACACATGCACAGATCTTTAATCATCGCCGGCTTGTTAATTATGGACTTTTAGAAGTGTTCAGCGGCACAGGTTTATCAGCTGCTATTGTGAAGGCGAGGAAGCAGTGGCCGCCGTCATCCGTGGCGCTGGGGAGACGGGCTCTGTCAGACAAACGGTGCGCAGTGCACTGGGCTCGAGAGATGCCGGCCCATGTCCACAGGCCCCCACGGATCGTAGGCGTGCTAGTGATGAAGTTAGGAGAGACATGAAGGCTCCTGTTCTAAACACACAGAGAGACACCAGCTGCAAAGGCACTTATCTTGCCTCAACGTTCACGGCGTATCGTTTATGTGTTGGGTCGAGTGTGTTGTTGGTGCGGGCGTGCGCGAGTGTGTGTGTGTGTGCGTGCGTGTGTGTTTTGTGTGGGTGTGTCCCTCCCTCTCCCTCTCGCTATTTTCTTTGTGTGTGAAGCCAGCTTTCAAGACAGCTCGCCGAGGCAGAGAGACACAGCTGAGAGGGGGAGCAGCCGCCAAGCCAGCGCACAAAGAGAGGGAAAAAACATGTTCTTTATATAAGCAGCAGCCAACTGTACTGTACTAGTGGTTGGAGGAAATGTCTCTGGGCTTGAGTCACCCAGAGCAGGGCTATTGGACACCCCACCCCCCACCCCCCCGTGTGTCTGTAAGTATGTGTGTGTGTGTGTGTGTGTTGCTACAGCTTTTATTCCTCGTAGTGTTTTTCTTTCTTTCTTCCCGTCGGTTTTTCTGCGGCCAGATAGTTTCCAGCCCCCTTTGTAACCATCTGGGTTTCATAAAGTCTGGTGAGTGTCTACTGATGTCTTGGAGAGCGCGCCATGCGGTCCATCCCAGGCCACGAAAAGTCCGATCAGCGTTGTCGTTTCTGTCTCCCTCCGATCTCTGCGCAGTCTCTCGAGCACCCCCCCCCCCCCTCCCCCCATTCAAAATGACCAACTCCCTGACGGACATGCCTACCCAGCAATCAGTGGGCTTTTTTTCCAAACAACGCCTACGTACAGGTGACAGACGCAAACGGAATGACCCAATGACCGATATCCGTCATCCATTTTGAGAGTGGAGGGAGCAGAGAGAGAAGGCTCAGCCTGCGTTCCACTCTCCTGCTCCGCCGAGTCGGAGGCTATGACCAGAGCCACAATAACGATGCTGGCTGGGTCCTCAGTATGAAAGCCCCAGGCAGTGAGCACGCTGCGTCTCCGAGGAGCAGACAGAGA
This sequence comes from Galaxias rostratus, assembly GCA_036024795.1. Lineage (NCBI taxonomy): Eukaryota > Metazoa > Chordata > Actinopteri > Galaxiiformes > Galaxiidae > Galaxias > Galaxias rostratus. The sequence continues at coordinate 4,573 of JAVQJS010076388.1, forward strand.
GACTGCTGACTCTGATAACAGTAGAACGTGTGAGAAGTTGTTTAATGCTCTGTCTGTGAAACTGGGAGGGCACCTTCATCGGCATCATGTCTGCCTTCAAGGGTTCCTCCTCTCTGACTGGCTGTCCGCCGGCATGCAGAACCATTAGAGCAATGTTTCTGGTGTTCTGATCGCAGTACAGTAAACGGTGCGGACTTGAGAGGGGTTGTTGTTGTTGGGTAACGTTCTCGCCGTTGCCTCCGTTGGCGGCTTCAGCCGTGCGGAGTCCTGACCTCACTGTGCGGCCGTCTCTGATTGTTCCTGGCTGCACCACCTCACACCCCCCTCCTCCTCTCTCTTTTTGTATTGTTCTTTGTTGAATGCCTCTGGCCTCCCGGGATCAGGTCACCTTTCTGAGTAATTACAGTGTCAGGTTACATAGGAGGCACGTTTTTATGCCCGGCATCTGTTCCGCTTGAGCTGGCAGCCAGCGCGTTCTGCCTACACCAGCATGTGTGTCGTTAATGCAGGCACGCTGTTCTCTCGATCCGGCGTGATACGCTTCCCAGGAAAGAGGAGCGCAACGAGGGAGGAAGCCAGGGAACGAATGCCTGAGAGGGGGGAAAGGAGGGAGGGGAAGGGTGGAAAAAGAAAAGGCCATGTGCGAGGTGAAAAGTGGAGGAGCAGCAAGATTTACGTATGAATCATTAAAAACACCATCTGAAGTCAACAATCAGGGCTCACAGTTCGTTTTCTTTTAAAGAGCACTTTCATTTGCCAGAGCTAGGTCTACCCCTACTGAGCCGTGTGTGTGTCCCTGTGTGTGTGTGTGTGTGTGTGTGTGTGTGTGTGTGTGTATGTGTGTGTGTGTGTGTATTCAGTATATACCTGTATATGTGTAACGACCCCCAAAAAACTCCAACATGTTTCTCTATGTAAATGTGCCTTTAAGAGGTGTTTGATTCCCTCCTTTATATCATCTCATGTTACTGATGCAGTTGTCTGGCGAGCGGGCAGACGGGTCATTATCCACCAGCTGAAACACAGCCCAGGCTAATGAGGTGACTTCAAGGTGACTACAATCAGGGGCGTGTAACCCAACCTCCCCTATGCGGAGAAAATGGAATGCAAAACCCCTTCTTGATTGACATATGAAATCTATTAACACTGCCTTCTGGAATAAATGAATAAGTGGTGTCTGGCTGCTAAATTTACTGTCTGCGAAGTCATCTAATGGGAAGTTTACAGTATGTGGTAGTCACACCAATAACTGGCCTATCTTTCTCTGGTGTAGTTTTTCTTCCTCTCATGGTTACTTTGACCCTGGATAGTCTGCCTGAATGACCAACCTAAATAAAATGCTGAACTTGATGGTGGTTGGTGGGGGGAGGGGTACATATATTGTGTGTGCATGCTTAAGTTATAGTATTTCAAATACATTAATGTATATACCAAACAACTCATTATCTTTCAGAATTAATAATTAAATGGCCAATCTTTTGATGTGCGGACTAAATAAAAACTGCTGCTTTATATTCGTTCAATGTAATGCCATAGGTTTAGAAATGTGTATATTTGGTTCTTAGTGTAATAGACTACTTTACTCTGTGTTGAGTACATGTTATATTGTCTTGCATAATTTTCCATACCATGTCTACAGATCCTTCCATATATGTTGAAAGCTCAGTGAAGTCAGTGACTGTTGTTGAGTGGTGAGGTGATGTCTGCCACTCCAAAGCGGCCTGTGTTCGGAATGTTTTGGTTTCTTATCCCCTAACATGGACAGGAGTTAGGCTTATCTTTTCCTCTGTGTTGATATAAGAAGTGTTTTTTGTCTGAGCGAACACTTGCTATCATATCAAGTCCAGAGCAACTCAGATTAATTTGACGTGTCTTGAAGTTTTGTTTTCCTCTTAAAGCGACTCTAGTAGATCTGGCAATTGTCTGAGAATGAACTATGTCCAGGTCAAGAAGTTGATGTAGTTGTCCTCTTTGATCTGGCGGGACATCATTGAACAGCACACTGTCTACACTGTCACTGAGAGTGCAGCCCCTATCCTCAATAGCATCAGAATACTGAAGTTTGAGTGTACTGCCAATATTTTTGTTTGATGGTTTGATTCTACTTTATGCTTTATCTGTATTTCTTGTAATAATTAAGAATTGATGAAGATAGTTGTCAAATATTTAACCCCCTTCCAAATATGTATAGATCCAATTGGCCTTTTGAAAACCCAAAACAGCAAAAAAAACTGCATAAACATTTTGGCCAGGATATATTTCTACCACTTGAAATATACTCGGAAGCCCCCATCAAGTGACCTCTTGACTTGGTGTCCTTCATGCTCCACTATGCCCAGTCAGACATTTTGGCTCTGAATCACAGTCCCGGGATCATCAGAGCGATGAGTCTCATCACCCTCCAGGGTGGGTGGTAGCTGGTTGACCTAAGATGTCGTGCCAAAATGCAGACTTCGCCTGATTACAAGTTTGTCTCAACTTCTTCATTTGAACTTGAGTCCCAATCCAAGTTTGATTTACATAACACCACAATATGGTTTACGAGCTTATGAACCTCCGTATAGGTACTTCATTTACACCGGGGATCTTTCTTATTATTGCTAATGGTATAGTAAACCTTTTTATGGGGGCATTTTTTTTCCTTCCAAAATGCTCGAGTAACTCTTGCATGGAGCCATTTTGAAAATGTAAATGGACACATTCTCCTATTTGGTTGTACTTTGTGCTGCAATAAGAATGGAGTAAAGCAAGAACAGAATTCCTACGAGGACGTCACATACAGGACTGTAGCCAAACAAACACAATCTCAAGGCAATTAATCAATCGTCATGGACCTTTACGTCGCCACTTTAACCCCATGTAATGTTATGATGAAGTCTGAGGCCCACAGACAGCACTGTAGACAATCTTACCGGTCCGGGCCATGGGAGGAAGGCAGAGCGGGATTGTCTCAAACGGTGTGTAAAGCCCCTGGATTAGCTGTCAAAGTGATTCAGGCCCGGCTTCAGACACTAGGTAGCACAGTGTCAACTCGCGCCATCTGGCGCCAGCCTAATGAAGGAGGGTTACATTGGTAGGCTGCCCAGGAGAAGGACACGAGGCGTCCCTCACTGGAGCTCACCAAAACACACCAGAACGAGTCAGAACTCCAGCTGGGTAAACGTCCATTTTCAGTGAAGCCCAAAATCTTCATGTTTACTGAACGTGAAATAAGGCATTCAAATAAAATGTCTGTCCATCCAGTCTAACACTGAAGAGTCTCGTTGATGCTTTTGATTTGATTTTTAAAGAGCAAAATACAAAGATCTTGTCGTATTAATTTAGGAAGAATATGGTGTAGAACTAACATTTTTTTTATTCACATACATTTTTTATTTATTGTATTCATTCAAAAAAGCTTTGTGCCAATATTTTTAAATTCTAATTCAAATGTTTTACTACACCACTTTCCATCTTGTAGACATGGACAATCAGCAGTGTAGGACAGCACAACGTAGGACAGCACAACAGACAGCACAGTGAAACACAGCACAGTAGACAGCACATGCCAACCAAACTTGTTGTTTAAGATGCTGCAATGTTTGTAATGGTTGTTCGCTGCCTGTCAGCCCTCAACAGAAGCAGCCTGAGCCAGCCCTTTGAATATTTTCTAACACGCATGTAAGACTTAAATATTTCTACTCCAATTAAAAATGTCTAGACCATGGGTTAAAAAAGCGTTTAAGAAGTAGTGTTTTCAGTAACTAAAATTACGTTTTTGTATTGCTGACTATGAATGGATACCTTTTTATGTATAGTGTTTACTAATAACAGAGCCGCAGTGTTAGACCCGTCAGCCGCATCTCTCACATCCCCCAGTCTCCCTGCTTCCTCCTCCTTGTGTCCACGCCAACCCCCCCTCATAGCAGGGGCTCTCTCCATCAGCCAAGATATCATGTGTCCAAATCGCAGTTGCAGAGGAGATGTTTTTTTAGCTCAATGAAAAACGCCAGCTTTGTAAGTGTTTCTGCTCTCTGGTCCTCAAAGACTTTGCTCATTCTCAGTGAACCAAGCAGGGACTGTATGTATTTCCTGCCCTATAGATTTTCCTGTGTATTCAAATCACCCCTCAAGAATAAAACGGAAACTACTGGGTTATTCCTCTGGAATATTAATTCAACTGGCCAAGCGTAATTAAGTGAGCATGTTTATTTTTAAACTTTTACACTTTCTTCTCGCATACTTTTTTAATTGAACGTTTTATTTATCGTCCTCAATGATGAAGCCCTGCCGAGAGCTGTGCCTTTATCATAATGAGTGAAAAACCCTTATTATAATTTTGAAATGTTCTCTGAGAAAAAAAATACACAGTCCAAGGTCAAATCTTCATGCTTGGTTAATTCCTTGAAAATCCAACTGCAGCTTATATCCGGGATTCGTCCCCCAGGCTGAATTTTCATTCTGTTAGTCAAGTGGGAGGCTGGATGTGTCATGTAAAATGTGCGTATGGGTTGAGCAAGTGTGCGTGGATGTTGAACCTATACAGCTCTGAGGCACACATTAAAAGCTGCAGTACATTGGCTTTTTGCGTGGGGTGTATGGGGGTTTGCTAATTGATATTAATGTTTAAATTTGTGTGTTTTTAGCAGTAATGGACAGATATACTGGACTGGTATTGCTGTGGAACCGTATTGTCACAATCGGTTATTGGCCAGATAGGTACAAATTAACTGACAACAATACACTGATAACTGGCCGTTTTCCACACACACACACACACACATACACACACAGTATCTTTCCTTTATGAGCTTAGGGATCAGAGAGCGCAGGCTTTGACGCAGTGATTATGTGTCGTGCCTCATGCTGCTTTTGTTTTCATTCAACCTAATTTAAAAAATTATGTTGTAGGTATTTCTTCTGTATCCTCAAGGAGTACATCATGTCTACTGCATATAGTAGCCAGACCCATGCGGGATTTTGAGGCCCATGCCAATATAAGGGACTAAAACAGTTCCGATATTTACTTTTTGATTTGCAAAGATCCCTGATATATGTTAATCAAAGACTGTAATTGCATTTAGTTTTAATTTAGTTGCTTGCCTTTTTGTGCTGTTTTATGCTAATGTTTTCCTCATAGCCAGGAATCCATTGTAAAAGAGATATCTCAACAGGACTTGCCTGGTTAAATAGAGGGTAAAGAAATAACGGACCGATAAAATTATCCAACCAGTAAAATTGTCAGGCTCTATTGCATAATGAAACTGAAATCTAACAGAGTGCTTAGCACGTGAAAGTAGTCATATTCAGTGTTTTTCACTCAACAATCCCTTAATTGAGATTGAATAGCTGTCTCCACGCAACAATGTCGCCTTCTTGGAAAATATTCCTGCTAACACAGACTGTTGTCAGAAAGACATGGCAACCAGTTGGCCGTTAGCAATTCCTTTATTGTCATGCTCAGTGGCACATATTTTTGGTTTGCCTTTTTAGTTTTCACTCCAGCTCTGTCACGCTCGCTCTCTCTCTCCCCCTTTCTCTGTAACTCTCTCAAACTCTATCTCTGCCACTTTCTTTTCTAGTGCAGTGGCTAGGGAAGTCTTTATCCATGTGAATGAATAGCCATGAATGAAGACTGTGTGCCCTATCCCTGTGTGAGGTAGACAGCCCAGGGAAGATTAAGAGGAAGCACATCAAATGCAGAAGAAAGGAGAAAATGCTGATGCCCCAGGAAAGGCCAGCGCATTACACTTGCTTTGAGGGACTTATCCGGGGAAGAATTCCCATGTCTGTGCACGTTCGCACACAGACGCACACGCATAAATGCATCAAGATCCTTATATGGGCATTATTTATAGCAAGGCTCACTATACATTTTCTATAGCAACAATGTATCCTGCTAACCCCTGAGTTTTTTTGTCACACTTGGATGCTCTCTTTCAGTGGTTTCTTGCCTTTTTTTTTAGCCCTTCTCTGCTGTTGTTTTTCTTATTTGTCACACCGTCACGAACAGGCTCAAATTGTCTGTTGTTCTGTTCAGAGTATTGCTTGCTTTTTCTTTTGTATTTTTTTTTCAGCATTGGCTTCAGCAACGACCAATAATAACATCCAATCAATTAGTTAGTCCTTACTTTTTATATAGAATGTTTATTTGAAAGTGTCTGTATGATGATACATGATGAGGCACATTTGATCTGTATCATAAGCAGATTATTATTATAATTTTTTTGGCAGAATCAAAGTATCTATTTATGGATATGTAAACTCCTTGATTCTGTGTCTTGAGCAGAGTCCAAGTTTTTCTAGAAAGACTAGGGTGCGTCTGGTTGCACATGGTAGTTCTTCTAAAAAAAGTCCATCCGTGTCCACTCACCATAGTAAAGCTCCTTAAGTCTATCTGATCTCTGTCTGCCAGATGTTCCTGTCAAGACCCTAAGCATCGCTGCTCCTGGCACAGGAGATCCACAGTATTCTCCTTGTTAATCTGGTCAACAGCTCTTTGATTGTCGCCATTGAAGCAGAAGACACGAAAAAGATTTCTTTCGACTAGGCACGCAAAACCTTGGAGAGTGAGTGAAATTAGTTTTTCTATTTAACATTTGTTTTTTTTTGCTAAAATGGACAGACTGCTTGAAAAGTCTGGCCCATTGCACCATAGCCAACAGCCGTGTCTCCACCCTGCCAGAGAAGGGGCCGCGTTTGAATCTGGGACTTCTAGCTTTGACTGTGGGGTTCTGCTTCTCGTCCTCCGCCCACCTGTTTTTCCAGCGGCGGCTAGCAAACACACAAGTCCCACCAGTGTCTCTCCGTCTTCCTTTCTTTTAATTGGGGTTAGTATCTGGGAACGTCAGCTGTTTGATCAGTTAGTCACGACGCTCCCTTCCTTCCCTCTGTCCCTGCTGCTTTTTTCCGTTCCCTGCTTTTTATCAGGCCACGTTGCACCACTTTACCAGAGTAAAGCAGAGGACACATGCAGATTACTTTTCTATGTCTGCACACAACCCACTACCGGCAAACTATTCTACCGCCTCACTATTGACACCCTATTCCATTCTGGCTCGGTCCAATCCAACAGTAAGAGGCTGCCTAGTTTGCCGTGAAATGCTACCGACGGGTGCCAGCTGCATGGAACCCACACTCAGAGGAAAAACAGAATCCCTGGTTTTTCAGCCCACTGTCTGCCCGGTGTGTTTGTGCAGTAAGGTTCTCCTGTCAAATTGGCTTAGGAATCTGTCTGAGCACTGATGATGCATTATGTCACCTGTAAATTATACCTCTCTGTGCCATTCACCTGACTTTGGGTTTTCTGCCCTAGGAACTGGTGCAGGGCATCCAGCTTGAAGGGAGTCCTGCGGCTCTGCAATCACACTCCCCCTTGGCTGGCCCAACAGGATTGACTCTACCTTATCATGTTGTGATGATCAGACTCGGGCAGACAAGAGACCTAGATGGAATACAGGCTCCCTAGCTGGTCAATGTATTCAGGCTACATGCGGAACCACTGACATATCTAAAGCAAGGCAAAAGCTGTCCTTGCTTTACAAGGCATTTAGCTTCTACTAGGAATATCCTGGTTGGAACATGTCAGAATGGCAGTTAGCATGAGGACATTAGCAATTGAAATAGAAAATTGGCCCAACTCAAGAGGAGAATATCGAACACACATATCCAACACGTTTTATTCAATTCCTTAATTCATATAACATTTTTAATCCAGATTTTTTAAAAATCTTAAATAGTCAGACATTAGAAGACTTTTAGGAATCATCTTCTCCACAAAGCCAGGCTACCTGTGGTAGCTCCTTTGGAGCACATGTTCCTCCTGATTTAAGACTGAACACTGCCTATCTAACAACTCGGCTCTTTCCTTTGCCAGGTCGGGAATCAGGAGGCAGCTTGTTGCCAGTTCACGCAAGGCTGACAAATATCACGACGATTAGCTTTCTGTCATATACAAGGCTTTGGATTTAAGGAGGCGTGGGCCGATGTTTATTCAGCGTCCGAGTAAATACCTGATCCATGTACAGATTGACTACTCGGCTTGCACCTAAGACAAGCCGGTACATATTGAAAGGTTGTCCTTTACAGTGTAAAATTTACACAATCCAAATCTGGGGTAATGGGTGCATTTTTTAAAATTTGGCAAGACAAGGAAATAGTTGTGTGCTAGCCAGTAGAGTTTGTTTGCTCTGCAATGAGAACTGAATCAACAATACGTTCATGACTGACAGCTAAAGCTTGTTATGAAATAATTCACCACAAGTATTAGCAAAGACGATGAGATGATTCCTATGGGCATGAACCATTGAGGCTAATTGCATCAGAGCACCGTGGATACTCACTGCATTTTGGGGTGGGAGACCAAGAATTACTATGGGTTGTTTATAACCACATTCAAAGGTGACATTAAACAAATATTAAAGATATCAAAGAATAATTATCATAACCTTCAACAATGAAGTGCAGTTGTAGTTGCTGGCTTTTATTATTTAATTTTTTTTGCAACCATCTTTTTTATGAGGCCATGACTCAGTGCAGCCTCGGCCGTAGGGTAGATTAGATGGTGTGTGTGCGTGTGCGTGTGCGTGTCAGCATGTGTTATGCGGCATGATTCTGAAATGACAGTTGATAACTTGGCACTATTTGTTGTGATGTAGATTTGATCCTCCCTGGCTCTTTCCAACACTCATACAGTAATGTCAAGCCCTGTGTTTCATGACAGTAGCAGGCCACTTGGTTAATATTTACCCACAATTGGGTCACAGCAAAGACTTATTTGTCCGCACTTGCAGAACCTAAAGCATAGCGTAAAAATTTCCTTCCTAGCCAGAGGAAATTAAGATTTTCTTATGCTTGTTTTAAAGTTGAAACATTACTGTTTAGCACGAAATTATTTTTGATGTAATGGGTCTTGCTGATAATTGGCCAGTTGCTCTGATGAACTCCAGGCCGTTTGAGTGTGTGGTGTGAATTAGGGTTGCTCGGATTGGTGATCGTACTGCAGATCACAAGGCAGAACCTACATTTCCAATTTTTGTAATTTTTTATTTTGTGAGTCGGCAGGCAGGTTCAATGCATCCTGGTGCTTGGAGGAATTAGACCACATTCCTGATGCAGATATACTTTTAAGTGGCGGGCTCTAGAAGCTTGAAATCTTAGATTTGCTCAGATGTCAGTTAAAACGAACGACATGGAATCAATTCTATACAGCAAGCTCCTTCAAATCATAGGCTACAATCTAAACAGCTTATTTATGACTACACTTAAATTAATGAGCTACTGGAAACTCCTCTTTTCCAACTAGCGATACGGTAGTATTCGGTGTGTTAGTGTTCTATCCTGACGGTAAATCTCAGTCACAGCAGTGGTCCTCATTGACTTGTCAGTATGTCGTTCCTATATCTCTGGACCTGATCCATATTATAGGCGTGGACCTCTCTCCGCGTTCTGACAGCTTTCAGGTCTGGTTTCAGAGCGACCCGGGGAACATTCTCTGGAGAGGGAGGATGGGATTTTTATTTTTTTATTTTTATTTTTTTTTACGTGCGGAATCAACACAAGCTTGTCAAGTGAGGTGCCAGGGGGATGGGGGGTTGCCGTTAGGGGAAAAGAAAAACAAAGAGAGAAAGAGATGTTTGTGTGGGTGTGGGTGTGTGGATTTGGAGAGTGGAGGGTAGGGGAGTGACACGTTAGTTAAGAGAAAGGTAGGGCAGATGCATGCTATGCTGTCTATTCCACACCTACACTTATGTCAGTTTGCCCCTCCATATCTCCAGAAGAGGTTAACAAGACATTCTATTCTCCACTAGTGCACACAGACAATTTATTAGGCTTAAAACATTACAAATGACGTCCTCCTTGTGTCATTGGCTCCTTGGATTGGATATAAATGGGGATGTAGCCAGTACGTCCAACCCCCCCTGTTTCGTTGGCTGGCTGAGGTCTTTTTGTTCATATATTTTCTAGATATCAGTTTGGCAACGCTTTTCTCCTTCACTCAGCTAGTGATGGACCGAAGGATTGTGGATTGTCAATCCTCATCAACTTTTTATACTTTTATCTCAGTGTGGCTTGGCTCCTGGTTTTTATCCACTTAAGGCACTCTTGAGATATTCAATGCTTAGAAATACATGCCTCACTCTGTTAACAGATTTGCGCAGTCAACTTACAGCAAATGGATTCAAACAACGTTTGGCTTATGACCATCAATAAAGAAAGGCACTGTCTTTAAATAAACACAGAAAGGCAGATTGGCTCACTAATAACTTTCAGGTGAACCGAGCCATTTAAATCATGACAAGGGGAAGTTGACGGTTGGCGTGACCAAGGTTTCCAATGACTTGCACAAGCCTGCCTTCCTTCGGAATCTTCCTTCTGATTATGACTCACACTCCTTCTTGGAGGCTCTAACTAGATGAAAAACAAAAGTGGTTGCCTCCATGGACAGGGTCTTCACAAAATGAAAACCTCCAGCACCTGACTTTGAGAGAGAGGCAGGTCAATAACATTGGTGGGGCGAGGTGATTGACAGGACAAGGCAATCGTGTTTTAGCGGTAATGATCGCTCTAGCACTCATTTGTTGGTTGAGTTTCTTTTATTCTGGTTGCCACTCCCTGCTTTTGAATTCATGTGCTTTGCCATTGAAGCCGGCTTGTGTTGTACGGCTAGGGTAGAACTCTATCCTTGCCTGTGGTATGTCACTGTCTATAAGGCTTTGTACAGTGAAATGAAAGACAGCCATCTTAAACTAACTGGATTATTGCTGAGTGCCTGGACATTAATTTATTGAGTAATAATGTGTCTCTATAGGACCCATGTTATTAGTGGCTAAGATTTTGGAAGAGGAAGAAACCCCAAACCCATTTGCACCTAGTGGCTTCCTGTATCTCCCCATTGTAGAATGGAGCAGACCCAGAAATATTCACAGCACACTACCCACTGCTGAAGTACCTTTTTTCCAGTGGCAAATAAATGTGTATTTGATTAATAGATTTGTAGACTAGTTCATCCAACCCTTTAGACACAGTTTACATGTGCATTCATATTTAAGAATGTGTGTGCCTCTATTATAGTGGTTGCGAGTAGTCTATCTAGCCCACAACGGCGACCGAAAACGCTTCTGCAGCAGTTTCCTCCCCTCCCTCAGGACCAAAACTACTGACACGGCTGCTCTTTACAATAGGGATGGCTTCATTATACCTACCTGCAAGGGGCAGAAAGGGAGTATGCAGTACCACCCGACCCACATCTATCAGTAAATGATATCAAGAGACAAAAGACAAATTAGACCTCTTCCTATTTTAGATTAATCAAAGTTAACTACGAATGGAGAGTTAAACAAGGAAGGGGTTTATGAAGGTGATAGCCTTTTGGTCAAGGGAAATGCTTATTCAACATCAAGTTGCCTTGTCCAAGGGGAAATTAGGCATTTTTGGTCTGGTCAGGAAATGAGGTTAAATACCTCTGTGTCCAAACGGTTTGGATCGGTCAGGCTAGGGTTCCTTTTTCTGAGCGCTCAGCTCTTGAATTCCCTTTGTCATAGTGATCCACAAACCAATGACTTTTCACAAAGCTCATTTAAGGCTTTGCAGCCCAAGCATTTCCCTGCCTTTTACATCTGGCTGTTGCCTTGGTTTGTCTGAATAGGCATATATCAGTGGGTTTGGACTTAGCTTTAAAGGTTCACTTAGGAGATGGATGGACACTCTTGCAGAGTAAACACTGGCACTCTAAATCTGCTTGGCAGAATTTGCAGATGCTCTGGTTTTCCTAGTCGCTTATATGGGCGAGAATGGGTGTAGTCTGGAAAGCCGACGGTCCCTCGTTTTGAGGTTGTGTCTGAAGGAAGACCGTGGTCACAGCTTCGACCATCGTCATTTTGTCCAGTGTTGTCATAATACCTTTAACTAGAGTAACATCCACAAATAGAATCTGTTTTCGCAAAGCCCGACCAGGATGTACGTACATAAACTAAACTGTGTATCAAGGGACCCGTTCTGTGTCTTTAACTATTTGGATGGATTTTGAATGAATATGGAAATATTGGTATTGTGTGTTTCAGAGTGAGCTTCAGAGCATTGTGTCATGGCTTTACCCATATCTCCCAGCCTTAGTCATTGCTTATTTGTACTTATTGGCTGCGTGAGTTAAAACATGTGTAGTTACTATTCCATAATTAAACTGTATGATAACACAAATAGAGGTGGTCGACGCCACGTTTTGTCCTGGTACTCGTATGAAAACCAGCCATATGGTTTTGGTACGCACATTAAACGATATCTGACTCCCAAGAAAGCCACCTGCCTCACATCCTCCTCCATTACCTGGCCTGCTCTCATTCACATTTACCATGCTTTTAGTTTATGTTGTTGATAATTAATCTGTGAACAGTGTTATCTTTTAAAATCATTTACCCCACACGTTCAGTGTGTGTAGGCCTTCCTACTTCTCAGCTAAGAAAACATGCTTTGTTCAAACGTTTATGATCTTACCTTTCTTTATTAATTTTGGCAATGGATGCGTATTTGATTAGTTGCTTCCTAATTATGGTAATTCGCGTTAACATGTTGCAAATTATGGTGTTATCTAGGTAGCCTAGTGTTTGATTAATGACGTTCCAGAAAGAAGTGAATGTTGGAGAATGTAAATTACAGAAAAGTGACTGGATCCTGCTGTAATGAAACCATAATAATCTTGTCTCAATAATATGGTCATATTGTTCAAATATTGCAGGGATACTATTTTAACCCTTTTTCTTTAGTTTACAGGCCATCATTTCCAGACATTATTCTAATACGAGAAGCTTGATACAATGTGCTGATGACGCACATTGGCCTTGCTGCATTGACCAGCGGATCACATTATTGGTAGTAGGAGTTATTCAAACATGCCTAGCCCTGCCTACTGGCGGCTGACAGCCATATCAATGTCAGGGTATTGCATTGAAGTTGTACTCACTCAAACGGTTCTACAATAGTGCAACATTAACAGAATGTTTTGGCTACAGGTACTCCCTCTCGCTCACTCACTCTCTCTCTCTCTCTCCTGCACATTCTCACTCTCACACACACATTTGCATATATATCCGATCTAAATTTACCCGAGAGATATTGAAAGACAGATCTAGTTTTCGTTTTGATGGATCACTAGGGCCAAAGAGGTGTAGAATGCTGAAGGGACATTGCGTTTTTACGTTTTGTTTTCATGTTTTGTGTGCAGTCCTCTAATACCACAAAGCTAATTGGCCACCATAGCAACCTGTCAACAAGCTGAAATTCACATTCAAACCTTAATGAAATCTTGAAAAAAAAATTGGGGAACTACTGACCATGCACGCTTCTACAGGCAGTACAACTCGTGAGAAAATGTTAAGAGGATATGATTCTTTGAAGGAAGGAAGATGATTTATTTATCTGGAATCCCCTTTACCAAGAGGATTGTAAGGAAGCGGAGGGCCTGAAGAGAGCCTTTGGCAGATGCCCATGGGCATAGATGTGGTTCCAACTCTGTTCTGAGGTGATGGACGGTGAGAGGCTACTTTAGATAGAGCTGCCCCATATGGCTGGGCAGTGTGCAGCGGTCCATATATAGACTCAACCACTCCAGTCACCCACTCTAGCCTCTTTTGGTTGGCTGAACAAGCTCACTTGAATATTGTAACAGGGGGCTTTGGGTTTGTTGACTCCCAGGTAATTTTTTAATGCTCCACATATAGACACATTTTTTATTTAAATGAGTGCCTGCGGAATTTCAGTCTATAACCTCTTCAGTCCCAACTCAATCAAAATGTCGTGCAGGACATGAAGGTACTGACATCAAAGAATGACTCAAATCATACATTGTTATATTTTATGTAAATATTGGAATCAAATGAGATTCTCTTCCTCGAAGATGGGGAAACATTATAAGACCTTGTGTTAAACTACTTTGCTAATTGTCAAAATTAATGAATGAGGAAACGAAACGTACAACCACCAGGACCTTTACACAGCAAAATGTTCTAACAAATCATCTCTACCAATGTTCAGTTAAGCCAAATCTTCTGGTGTGACTGTCCATAGCCTACTAATGATATTCAAGTTGAGACTCTTGTTTAAGTTAGACCCTGTGTACATATGTGCTGACAAAGTGTCAGTTTTCTTTTGGTTGAAAATAACACACTAAAACTGTATTTGCAAATATAACATTTCCTTTACCGTCACCTATCACATATAATTTACCTGATAATTGTCACAAAGCACTTTACCGAGACACGAACCGAAAAGAAACCGACGACGTGAGCGTTGAGTTACTCCGCGGAGTGCACGCAATACCAGAGTCTCCACAGTTATTACTCACATATCCACTCAGCGAGAACGGGGTTAATCGTTCATACCCTGGGCTGCTGTCATGTACGCCATCATTGGCGTGGCAGACAGCAAAGCGACACAATGGCCCCGCCCCGCACACCCCCACACCATCTCACACGCCCGTCTGGCCACCTGGCACCTGGCGGAGAGTGGGGCCAGCTAGAGGACAAGTCTCTTCTTGTCAGGTGTTTTTTTTTTATACATGTGCTGCCCTCTAAAGTTTAGTGATTCAGTACCCTTTCAAAGAGACTTGCCTTCTCCTTGAGATTGTTTTGTAAAGACACAGCCCTCTCTGGGATGCCACCAATCCCCCCCCCCCCCCTTGTGTTTTTTCCCTTCGTCCTTATATCTCCTATAACCGGATCATAGTTGCTAATTTGATACGGTTGGACATGAAAGGTTGTCGTCACCCCTTTCCCGCCACCTTCTCCTTCTCCTTGGGTTTGAGTTTCAATTGCTGCAGTCTTTGAATACTTTCAGCGTACCTGCTGCTGCGCCTTGATGCTGTAGAACTAGCAGATGGTGGGTTTTGGGTCAGGGATCACCCCTGCTCGGAACAGTTCTGTCATTAAAATTTCATAATCTTTTTACGGAGGGAGGCGGTTGAAAGTTTGGGATTGTTTCTGTATTTCAAGCTGGGTTTTGTGTAAGTTGGGATGCTAGATAGTATGTTCTGTTAACCATCTGTCCCCAGTGATTAACGGCTGCTCATTTTAGATGAGACCATAGTTGTCCTTAAATGTACATTTAAAACTCTTAACTTGCCGAATACAAACTGAACTAAAACTACATTAAGGAAGGCTCTAATATAGGTCTTCTTTTTTCCCTCAGGCATGTTCTGTTACTACTGAATTCTGAATGTTTGACAAAGAAGACCATTGGTCATCTTGCTACTCAGGTGAGTTAAAACAAACTACTTAGACCTGCATGGTTTAAAGCTCGTCCTGCAAGTCCAACAAACATACATTTTGGGGGGAAAATCATTAGCCATTTTGGCATCCTGTGGACCATGCTGGGGTTTGCTCGGTGTCCAATAGGTTTTGAAGATGACTGGTGAACCCCCCTTCTTCAAGTTTCTTGTCTCTGCCACTGTGTGACTACAAGAGTCAGATTCAGTGCTGAAATGCAAACTTAAAGAACTTTGCAAACAACACAATGGAGTTTTTTTCCGACGGGATTGTATATTGGCACTTAGTTACGTCCATCTAAGTCTTTGTTTGGCAGAAAAAGCTATTAATCATGTTAATATTTTATATATTATTACACATACATGCTTTTACTTCTCTCAATAGCTCAACTCACTTCCACTTTCATCTCACCATTTGTTATTTTTCCATTTAACCACCCTATCTGTGGTTCAATTACTGTTGCCTCCACCCTTCCATAGCGTCTAATAGCCTGTCAATATGAACGCCATTCCCCCAGAGGGAGTCTGGTTACCCCACTATATGTTTCCAGGGCCTCTGGGGCTGTCTTAGTGGGGATGACACCCGAGCCCATGCAGGGGTCCGGTTACCTATAGGCGGCTGTTTGGCTAATGAGACGTGTTCACGTGACCGTAGTGTCTATGAGCTGGGGGATCAGAATGAACTGCTGTGCTTAAGAGCCCAGTCTGCGTCATTCTGAACCTTTTTACTCACCACGGCACAGGCTTCTTTGTATGTGTCCATCTTTTTCTTAGAAGGGGTTCCATTCAGGCTCAACTGATTATCACGTTTTTCTCAAATGGTAAGGGGTCTGGGATACTTCCCTCTCATGTATGCCTGTTTGGCTACCCCTCTTTTTATGTCAACGCGCTATGTTAAAGTCTCATAACCTTCCATGGGCCCGGAGACGGCCAGAGACTGTGGTGGCATTGACCTTGGCAGTGAGCCATCCTACTTTAGCTCTGAACCCTCCCTCTCTCTACCCTCCCTCTCTACCTCCCTCCTCTCTCTTCCTTCTCACCCTGCAGCTGTGAAGAAGGCAAAATCTCCGAAGAGTGACTCGTCCTTGCTCTCACTAGTTTTTTTGTTTTTTTTATCTCTCCTTTCTCCTCTCCCACTGTTTATTTTTTCTCCTCGTGATGCCCTCCTTCTTCTCACTCTCAATCCAAGCAGATGGTTCCCCTAAGTGTAACCTAACCCACCCTCCTTTGTGTCCCGTCTCACACTTGGTTGTCTCTGGACGCCTGCATATCCACATACAGACACTTTATATGCAATAGTGAATTCAGGAGAGAGAGAGAGAGAGAGAGCGAGCGAGCGCGCTCCGTAGGATGCATATGTAATGGTCCCAATGTGCTGATGCCACACTCCGGCGCAGTCCCTTCCCCCGCTTCACCTTCATGACTGTAGAGAGCGTCGTGTTTGCAGGATAAGCAAAACTGGCTAGCCCACAGACAACCAGGTCTATGGAGAGGTGGTCTGTTGAGAAGATCACTTGTGTATATATTCCGTGTCTCCTAAAGTCCACGTCCCTCGTCTCATAGTCTCCATTGTTGCAAACCTGTTCACTGCATTTCTCCCGTCTTCAGCACGAATAAACATTACCAAATCTGTTTGAGCCTGAGTGAACGGATAGCCTAAAACTTGGATGAAACATCCGTGCCCCTAGACTTAATAACAGGTTATGCCAGCATTAACAGCAATTACTCCAACCAAGTGCTTTCTGTAGTTACTAATCAGTTTCACGCAGTGCCAGGTGGAATTTTTACTCCACTTCTGCATTTATCGGAAAACACAATAAACAAGATCATTCACTCCAATTATAGAATATAATTTCCTCGTTGGTGGTGAATAGTGAGGCAATTTTACAGTTTCCATGGATTCCAGTTATATGCAGCACACAACACACAATGATCCAGGAATACTGAAGTCGATAATAGTTCTTGGCGAAAAGTAGGTGTTTGAATGCCTTATAAATAACTTGATGCTTTCCTCACAGAAGTGAATGTTCACTGAGTCATGGGAACATGTTTAGCCCTATTCCTCTGTTCAGCCTGCCACCAAGGCATCTCAACTGAGGCATGGAAACTAAACATTTTAAAACTTTGAATGTTGAAAGCATGTTCATGTAAGCTGTGGCTCTGTATAACATATGGAAAATAATTACATCTCATTTAGGGCTGGTATCCTTTAGGTATAGTTTAAACCTGTGGTGCTGGTTTTACCTCGTCATAGCTTTGTGATCAACTCCTGTGCATATCTGCAAAA
>JAVQJS010076409.1:0-10431 GCA_036024795.1 Galaxias rostratus
TGGAATCCCCCAGTCGGAGCTGGTTAATGTGGCCCGGGAAAGGGAAGTTTGGGAAGCCCTGCTGACACTGCTGCCTCCGCGACCCGACCTCGGATAAGCGGATGAAGATGATGATGATGAAGATGATGATGATGAAGATGATGATGATGATGATGATGATGATGATGATGATGAAGATGATGATGATGATGATGATGATGATGAAGATGATGATGATGATGATGATGATGAAGATGATGATGATGATGATGATGATGATGATGATGATGATGATGATGATGGTGTATAGTGGGTCTGAAAACCAACCCGCTATTCATTCCTTTGAGCCTTTTTACGTTGTTCCGTGCGGTGTTGCGTGGTGTTTTGCCCTTGCGGGCTGTGCTGTGTGTGGCGCCGTGTGGCGGCGGGTCCCCCCTTTGTGTTCGGGGTTTCAGTTGAGTTGAGACGAGACGGGCATCGCCGCCGCCGTCACGAGCGGCGGTTCTCTCCTCTCCGCGGCTCGCCTCTCTCCGCCGTCGTCGGCCTCGTCTCGAAAACCCAGAGAAGACCCTGAAGTTTAAATATAGACGTTAGGAACTGACACGTTGGACACGTCTGCGTCTTCGCCAGGCTTGCCGGAGGTCGACCTGGTTTATCGAGACATCTGAAGCTCTCGCAGCGATCCCAACCCATCTCGTTTCACATCATCGCCACCCTTTTCTGCATCCCAGAGTCGACTCTACCCTCTACTTTTAACTGCACATAAATACTCCCGTGACAAATTAAAATGATTATACTTCTAATCGAGTGTATTTCGAGTCACGTCATGTTAAATGTTAATTCATCCTGTCCCTCTCAATTTGGAGTAAGTGGTTTCAAAGTCAAAACACTATCCAACCAAGAGTGCATATGAGGGAGCGACTCTAAGCCATGGTAGCACCCCGGCAGTCCATTAAGACTGAATAGCCACAATAGAACATGACAGGGCCAAAAAAGAGCTTTATTCAGCTCTAAGGGCATGCCTGGCATACACAGGCTACACTTCCTGCTAAAGCAGTTACCCTGTTTTAATACCCAACCAGTGAATGCTTATCTTCTGCTCAGATGTGCTCTGCAGGGGCATGAATAATGAAATATGTAGTTCTAACAGGAAGGAACAGACAGACGACCTCAACCGCAAAGCATGATGAAACATTTGCACAATTGCATAACAGTAATATGTGTCGTTGGGAAAACAAACTGCCATGTAGGACGAGCTCCATTAGGAACATTGATGATAGGACCAACGTATAGAAAAAAACATCAGCAGATCCATATTCGAATCTATCCCTGGATATGTTTTTTCCTTTGCTTGCTTGTATTTTCAGCACCCCGACGCTATCAATCATGCAGTCCACAATATACAGTATGTGTGTGCTACCAATGTCTTACTCTGAAAGTTACTCTCAAACTAGGAGGTCTCATTTCGACGCTGGAGTGACACTTGTACTTCCCTCCATTCAACTTTAAACTTTTCAAAGCCGTGCCTGAAAGTGCCCTGGGCTGTAATGTCCCCAGTGGTTGGGTATATTCCAAGCCTCCAGTACATATCTTGTTGCGTCAGTCAGTGCCCGTTATTCCCTCACGTTCCGGATATACTGCGTCACTCCGTGTAGCGCGGTGACTGAATAACGATGCTCGCCGAAAACTAATGACAATAATGGCCCTTAGTAACTGCTGAAAGCCAAGATGTTGATTTGTCTCTGGGTCTGACAAGGCTTTCAATCCGGTCCCTGGGTAGCAGAGGATTATCCATAAATAGTCCTCTATGTCAGGTCTGACAGGGTTATATAGGGGCCGCAATTTATTTCTCCTGTGTTATGGCGGCCATAACTCAAGTCTCCAGATCTGGACCGAGGGAGTGGCATTTGTGGCATGTGATCACAGTTGACTTATCATGTCTTCTTAAATGGTATCGAGTAACGCCATGGTGACAAAGGGGGTCTGAACAAATACGACAGTGGCCTCAGTGATAATAAAGGGATCTGTTTGCCCCTTGTTTGTTTGGCGCTTTCCAAAACCCAATTGTTCACGGTGACTGCAAGGCTAAATAGCATAGCCTGAGGAATGCTTCTGAACATGGTAAAGCTGCAACCACAGAGAGGGCTACATGGCTGGAGTATTGATTATCTGTTGGCACCGCAGGGAACAATCAATCGCATGACCGGATGGCCGTGCGAGCGAGCGCCGACCTCCTCACAGGCCAGCAGTGGGAAACAATATTACCACACCATAATGGCGGAGGGTTCGACGAGCACATCCGAAACACAGGCAATCCAACCAACTCGTAAAAATAATGAGGACACGCACCTTCCTAGAGGATACATCACTAACGGATGTATCCGTTAAGAGACTAGAAAAGGATTATGATTTTTTTTATTTTTAAATGGAAAATGTCTGATCATCAGAGCAAAGGAAGGGAACACGTTGATCCTGCGATTCTCGCTGGACAGTGAACTCCCAGGGAGATGATTACGAAAGAGTTTGATCAGAGCGGTCTGCATTTGAGACCCTGCGCATCATTAGGAGAGAGGCCGAGAGATGGAACGAGGACGGCAGTGTGGGAGGGAGGGAGAGAGAGAGAGAGAGAGGGAGAGAGAGAGAAAGAGACAGAGAGAGAGAGAGAGAGTGTGTGTGTGCGTGTCTGTGTGTGTGTGTGTGTGTGTGTGTGTGTGTGTGTGTGTGTGTGTGTGTGTGTGTGTCACTGCCACTTAGGCCGTGTCTAACTAGGGTCGGAGAAGGCCAGAGATGGAAAGGGGATATGCCGGGGTCCGTGTCTCTGATGAGCGAATGGGAGAGCCAGTCGGCATGGCTTTGAACAACATAGCATTCTGGCTGGCGTTGGCTCGTTCAGTCTGCTCCACTGGACTGCCAGGCCATCCCCGTGCTCAGAGGAGCTGTTCAGTGAAGGCTGTCTTTACCTTGCCCAAAGCAGAGCCCCGGATCTTCCATGAGCAATCTGCATGGCGCTGTCCCTTTGACACCCTATCCTCTAACAAGAGTCCTTGGCAACAATTATAGCCGACCTTTAAATCCACTGCGGTGGCGCATGTCCAAAAGAAACTTTGCAAACTCCAATTTACCGGTGGGCTTTGAATCAGTCTGGCTCCCATCAAAGCATATTTTTTGTGAAAAAAAGCATTGGTCCAGAAAATGTAACTGGGCTTTATCTAATTTTTGGATTCAAAAGCACGTAGCCCGATCTAACCCTGCCCTAGTCAGAACTTATTAAGCCTGTTTCTCTCGTTTGCTTGTTTGTTTTCCCAAGTCAAACCTGTATTTCAGTCTGCCATGCGATTGAGACCATTGCGTGACCATGCGGAGTCCAGATGGACAGATGGAGGGTTATGGCTTTGTGCTCATGCCTACTGTACACACGTCGAACGTGGGCTGCCGGATTGGCCCATTGATATGGGAACCTCGTTCCTCACCGTGCCAGTGTCGCTCCTCCTATCTCCCTGGAGTACATGCATATTAATAATAACAAAAAGGAATTTAAGAGGAGCCGCTATGTGTGTGGGATTTGCCAATTTCTTCTATTGGGCTGTTGACCTATTACTCATGACGTGGGTGCACTAAAGGGCTTTGTGAAGAGGTTTTGTAAACATTACGCAGGGCATCACTTTGTTTTTCCCGTGTAAAACAGAGAAGTCAGGTGGTTGATAAAGAAAATGAGTACGGGCCTGCTTACATAAATCGGTAATCTTTCGACAAAGTCTCTAACATTCCAGGAGAGCGTACACTCACCTCCCTTTTTGCTCTGCTGTTCTGTAACCAGAATCAGAATCAGAATGCCTTTATTTATCTCACCACTGAGACATTTAAATTTTTGCAGAAAAAGTGGACAGTGCAGATAAAAGAAACACATTTAATAAAGTGACAAGCAAACGTAATAAAATCGCATCTAATAAGTGCACGTCCAAGGTTAAAGTCCGTAGCCTAGTATAATAACAATGTTTAGCTGTAAGTGTATAAATATAAATTGTGCATAAGTATGGTGATCCACCAGGTCGTACCATCGTGGTTGTAAAGTCTGACCGCTGCAGGAAGGAAGGACCTGCGGTATCTCTCCGTGGCATTACTGGGCATAACACTCACATTTGACATTCCTCAGATTTTTAACCTACATCAGTTCGAACTGAGGAGCTAGCTTTTTAGGATACAAACTATAAACTACTCCTTCCATGGCATGGGTTGTCTGCTAGTGGAGCACTTTTTTTAGTCTAGGTCATTCAGGTCAGTGGCCAGACTGCCTTTCTGACCTTTGCCCTCTGGTCCGTAACGTCAGCCGCATGGCGAGGGACAACGTGAAGGGGGCCGCGCTGTCGGCAGGGAGAGCTGGATCGAGTGTGTGCCAGGGAGTGGCCGAAGAAGAGACGGAGAGCGTGCGCCCGTCTGATTGAGAAAAGCCCGAGTCTTTGCTGGTGACCGGGCCCACGTGAGCTCTTTGGTGGCCGGTTTGCTCCTTACGTGAGTGATGCCCTCCTATCGATGGGCCGTTGAGTCAGGGGTGGAGTGGGGGAGCAGTGGGGTGAAGGGGAGCGGAGGTTTTAAAGAATGTTTTTCCTTTACCCCAGGCACATGGAGACTCACCCCTGTCACCCCCTGAAACCGACCGTCTCTAGGCTAGACACAACCTTCTACTGTTATGTTCAGGCTACATGTGTAGGCGATGAATGATGATGTCATATGTGCTTTGAAAAAAGGGCTTGTGAAATTGATAGCCAACGAGTCAGAAGACATGATAATATATTGTGGAATGTATTACTTCTGAAGGCTTGATACAATAAAGTGACAATAATGAGTGCATTTGAACACAACCAGATATAGGCTGCACCAGACTGCATAAAAAATAAGTCAAACCAAATAATATAGCAATTATACATCTAAAAGATGCCATTATATGTATAGACACTTACAGTTTAAGTCTTCTTCAACAACTATCCATACAGGGTAGCTATTTTATGATGGCAACAGATTTATCTTGCGCCGTTTAGATTGCACCTTTTGAATCGCCTATGCCACCAATGTCACATGTGAAACAGGTCGTTCATGCTCATGTTTGAGTCTCTGCCTCTCTGCTTGGGACAGGAAGAGAATAAGAAAGCGCTATCCTAACGATGCCTGACAAAACTGTCAGGTCGATATCCTCTGGGGTGCAATGATACTTTACATTACAGGAGAGGGATTGATAGTGGGGTTGAAGCGGGACCAAGGAAGCCGGAGAGGCCACCGTGTGCTGTTACAGGACTCTGTGTAGCCCGGTGGCAGCATGGGCAACTTCTGATCGCGCACACACGTCAGCTGATGGTTTGATTCTGAGGGCATGCGTTCCCACACAAACAAATAGGAAGCAGATAGACACAAACACAGAGACACTTAATCACAGACAATTTTGTGTCTCTAAGATGTTATATTGCTATACTGCAAGTCTGGTATATAAGTCATATAAGTATATGGAAAGTAGGTTCTCTCTGCATCCTACACACACTGCTTCCAAATAGTGGGTCCATTTCTCTTTTCATTGTCTTATTGTAGACATAGGGTTGTGGTTCCAGAGGCTGCCATGTGTCATTCCAGGCTGCATTTAATCACTAATCGCTATTCTGGATCTCCCTAAAGCACTCTCGAGTTTATAACACACACGCAAATGATGATGCGGCACATATTCGTGTTAAGGACTCCCACTTTTTATTTTTGCTCAGTTTTTAAACCAGGTGGTTCAAGGATTATTGAGTACTTAAAAGATGCGAAATGGTTTGGTAATGAGTGAGCCACTGATAGATACTCACCATCCCAGCAGACACAGAACTACTGACCTCCACCATCTCCAGCCACACAAGTCCAGCTAGTGGATGAAAGTCCGACATGCATTGACCACCCTAATTTAGTTTCTGATACATTTTTGAATGTCAATTTACTGATCCTATTCCCATTCTTTATTGTAATCGAAGCATTCCAGTCTTATGCTGCCACACACACACATTAGTAGTACTCAATGCATAACAACGTTCACAGATAAATACAATAAGGTCACTCGCCAGTAGCTAATAGGATAAAAATATTTAGTACAGGGAAACTAAATGATTCTCAAGCCTGTTCGGAAAACATGTAGGCCAAATTGATTAAAACAAACAAAAGTTAAAACAAAAAAATGTTCTTTAGTGCAAAGTTGTCCAAAATAGATCCATTATACCTTCCTTGCCTACATATTTCAAAACATGAGCATCCGAGATATGACGGCGCACGTGTTTACGTAATGGAAAGTCAATCTTTCAATTTAACCCTTTCCTGTATTTTTTTTATTACGGTCCGCCGCGAAGGGAAATAGGATGCATGCAAATATTTTTAAACAATCGCACTGCACTCTCAGAAATGTCAGCGGTATCCCTGTGAACGCATTACCGGCCCCAATCCTGTCGGATTAGAAACTACCACTCAAAGAATCGGAAGAGACACCAACCAAACCTGGCTTTATAAAACGTTGCAGCTGGTTTAATAGAAATAAAACCAAGTGTTGCTGGAATTTGATCTCCCTCACAACTGAAAGAAGAAACGAGACGGACTGACTTAATTCGGTAGTGTGTTGTTTTGTTGGGACTATCATTGCAGCAGTCTGTGCATATAATGCATCCTCCCTTGGCTTTTGATGCTGAGCAGATCCACCCTCTTCTCCTCAGAGTGATGAACTAATAGGCAAAGGGTTTCTCCTCGGATATCCACCGTGTTTCACTGTTTTCACGTTAGTTCTGTTTGTTTACTGGCAGTTCGTTTTCGCCCGGCTCGACACATGCAATTTATAGAGTATATTTTATATCACCGACTAGCTGAGGTGGCATCCTTTATACGCCAGAAGAAAAAAACACCAAAATTGCGAAGTCTCCCAGATAGTGAATATTTTGCCACGTGAATGAAATCGCATAGGACTTATTATCTATTTTTGTATGATACAATTGCTATCCCTGTCCTGGAGAACTGATCCAATTGTGCTATTATGCAACCGCAAGGATCTCATCTATATCTGGGTGTTTAAGCTACAGGATTGCTCTTCGCCCAAATCAATGTGGTTTCTTTGGAACATTTTCAGCAAAGGAACGCATATGCTGCAGTGTCTTTGTGGCAAGAGTCTTAAGAAAAACAAGAATCCAAGTGGTAAGATCATTGCACCGTGCGTGCGACCCATTCGGTTTTAACTTCACTATTTGGGTAATTTGTTTGTTGTAACGGTGAAGGGTATTCAATCATATGTGTATGCAGTGAGTGTATGCAGGGGAGCGGGGAGAACAACTTATCCTGTGCGGATACTATCGCTGAGCGTAAGCTTAGAGACGCACAGCGCACAGACACCAAAAAAGCCCCCTGCATCACCAAGCACCGTGATCTCCTAACTTTTTTAATAGCGCACTGATAGATGCAATGTGAACACCTTATATGACTAAATTAATTGCAGAAATGACTGTTGCTCCCCGTGTTGAATGTCCTGCGTGATCTACCATTACCATGTTTTTAAAATCTCAGGCTTGCTGCAGCAGCTCTTTCTTCTGCAACACTTCCCAGCAAGCCTGCTGTTTGAGACAGGCATCATATGCTTTTGTAGGCTACGTCTGAGCATACACAAGAAACAAGCGATGCTTGACATGACTATAAACTCAAGACTTAAATCTCCACTGTTTACATTTTGTTATTGGCGTGGACAATAACAGCCTACAGGTGTGAATATCGGCAAATTAGTATTATTTAAAAAGAAATGTATCCACTTAATGGCATTCTGCAGCAGTCTAGTGCTTTTTGGCTTTTGGGTGGCTGCATTCAATTGTCTACAGCTTGCATTGTGGTAACAAGGTCAAAATGCAATGTATTAGCCCCGGAATGGACGATAGCTATACGATAGAGTGTACTTCTTTCAACAGGCTGCTGTTTCAAATGAGGCAAATCCTGTTGAGACAGCATTGCTACGGTGGTTACCTCATGTAGTACCGATATTTAAGTTGATGTCGTGGGCACACTACCCTCTTTCTTTAATCTACGTTACCACTGCAGTATGCATTTCATCGTAGTCTTTTTTCCACGTTGATACAAAAAGAAATTACCCGAGAGGGTCAAGTGGTCGACGAGTATACAGTCTGTTACAAATGTAAATATGTAGCATATCCTATTTTAAATATTATATGTATACCTGTTGCGATACAGGCAGGTTAGATCCTGCACTGCCGATAGGTAGTCTTGTGATTTAAAGAAAACCCCCGAGTTGCCGCATAAAAACACAAACAACTTCCAGAAGTCGCACTCTGCTTGGGACGATTTTAAACAATTCCAGCATTCCAGAAATTATCAATGAAATGAACCTGATCTTAATATAATTTGCTGTCACGGGGTTAACCCTCGCCATAAAAGTGAAGTGATGCACGATGTAGAGATGCCAAGGTGCACAAAGGTTTGTCGAGGGGCATTCAAATGTTTCAGTCAGTGTCTACTTGCTAAATATACCAGAGGAAACGAGGCCTCAAGTGTACACAAGAGTTGTAAAACACCATAAATAGTGTTGGCCTATAGGTTACCCGTGGGGATACGCTTAACGATGTACTGCTTGAATTAGGGGGAAGGAGGACAACGTGGTTCAAACCAATTCATTTTCAGTTCGATCATCGAATAAGCTACAACATTCAACATGGGTCTGCACATGACAGTTCACTGCCTATATATATGTAGCAACAAGATGAGCTGACAACATATCGGCAGGCCTCGGTTGGCCTATTGATGGCACTTCAACAGAGGCAAAGGAGGCAAAGCATGGCAAAGTGCTGGAGGGCTGGGGCCTAGATTGGGTGTAGAGCCACCGCTCTGAAGCAGTATTTTTAGAAACACAACATAACTTTGAGAGCAGAAAGAGGCCATCTACTCCCTGTGTTGTCAATGAGATTTTTATTTCAACGCAGCGTTTGCCATCCTTATCCATGCTGATGGACACGCGTGCTTCTCTCTCTCTGCCGCTCTCTGTTTCTCTCACAGTGTACGGAATCGCCTACTGTGCATCCTTTAACATATCAAATATGAACAAATGTATCCGTTTATTTTGTACGTCAATGACGCATTATAATATGCATAGCGGCTGTCACCTGTCTTCTTTTATGGCTTACCATATTTACAGAGTTCAACAATCCAGCTTATATAGGTGCCTTCCAATCCAGCAGATGGCACTTGCCGATAGCACTGTGTTGGTTAATATTTGTGTGGCAGGGGCAACATGGCTCTGTTGGCATGGGGTGTGTTTGTGTTGCATCTTGTTGAAGGTGTCAGGTAAGCCTATATTTGTTTGCTCTTACAAAAAAACTGATATGTTTAGCCACTCAAAACAACACACGGTCGGAAAACGAACAGGCAGTCAGTCCTCTGGTGCATCGATTCCAGGCCAGCCGTGGAGGTACCTTCTGCGTGCATGGAGTCTTGGTACGCAACGGGCAACTGTTCCATCATGCAAAATCTCTAGGGACGCGACAGAACAACGGTACCTGTCCTCAAGGCCTCTAGAGATGCATGCATGCATATGGATCGAGTAAAATTGAAGTAGTCTCTTCTGTTCCGAAGGACATTGTTTTGGTAAAACTGTGTGTGAAGAATTTGCAGACACTAAGTGTTAGGGTCAAAGTTCGCAGCAAAGTGAAAGTACACAATATGTGTGTTATTCTTTAAGGGACTGTCTTCTTTAACCTTCCACCACGGTATTAATGGAGTGATTCAGCCATAGCGATGGGGATCTACAAATAGCATCGGTTGATGTCCAAGCATTTACAATTCAGTGTAAATCTATCTAACAAATAATACTCTCTAACTTTTAGTTTACACTTGGATGGAAAATCCCTCTAGTTCTGTGGCTAGCGTGGACCCACATGGTTCTCTCTGCATCCTCCATTGCTGTGTACATGGTCCAGCCCACCTCCTCTCCATCGACTGGGTTTTGGTGTGAACCGGAAACGCTTCACACACGGTCAGCTTTCTCGTGTGTCGTCAGTCAAACGACCCCCTAGCTCGTGCTGGACTCCACTTAAAAACAACCGACACACCGTGAAACCCCCAAGAGCGAAACAAACAGACCCTTCTAACTAAACGGGAGAGCACGCTTGTTAGTTGGAACAAAGGCAAGTAATCAGCGTTCTGCTATTACAGAGCCCTACAGGGATGTGGTCTCATAGTCACTTCCAGCTCCTATGGAGCGCTTGGACATGTGAACTGATGGAAGGTATGATTAATTAATGCAATTAAGTCATGAAGTTACTGAGTTGAAAAGAAGCGGGCGAGACGTTGCCCTTTAGCTGCTGGAGTAATTAACGGACCACTGAGTTAAGATGTCATTAACAAAAGTTTCACAAGCGCTTTAAAAAAAAAAAAAGAACACAACGGCGGGGGGGGGGGGGG
>JAVQJS010076429.1:0-30251 GCA_036024795.1 Galaxias rostratus
CACACACACAGCTCACACACACACACACACACACACACACACACACACACACACACACACACACACACACACACACACACCGGCACATGTCTAGAGGAACGGGGGAGAGCACAGCAATCTCACGGCAGTCAAAGTTCACCTGGCTCCTCATTGGAATCCAATTAGGGCCGGGGTGAAAGGGGGCCGGCGCCATGCCGCAATGAACTGTAATTGCACCATATGTAGCCGTTATGAAGTCCAGATTAGGCGGGAGAGAGCAGGAGCCCGGCCTATCGGCGGCCGCTGTTTGATGAACGGCTCTCTAATAGGCCGGAGGGGGAGTGGAGCATCCCATCCATGACTGGCTCTGACAGCCACCCAGGTCTCCGCCTCAGAACCACGGAGCATCTCCCCTCATTTACACTTCTAGGAAAAAGAGACGTGGCCTGTTGAGCCCATACCCCCTTCTCTACCCCCTCTTTTTCGATTACCCCGGCCGCGCCTCCTCTCCTCTCTCAGCGTGCCGTGACATCGCCCAGCTGTGTTTCACCCTGTGCTGCTGCGCTACTGGTTTCAAGAAGGGGGTCGGTCCTGCGAAGCGGAAAGAGGAGAGGCCAGCGGCGACCGGTGGTGGACGGGCTCGTGTCGCAGGGAGACAGGAGCGTAGAGGGATGGGTACAGTGGGTGTGTCAGGGAGTCTCGAGTGGTTGAACACAGACAGGACTACTACTACCACAGTCGGTAGGGGGGGGGGGGGGGGGGGGGGGGGGGGGGCGCGGGGGGCCCAGGTTGTTACATTTCAATGTCGAGCAGTAAAGTTCCACGTGAGGCCCTGAGCTGTGGCTCTAAGCAGAGCATGTGATAATAAGACGCACACTGCACTCTACTGATTGTCGTATTTCTCCATGATAACATCGTCTTCCCACTCAATGGAACCACTTCTCATTTTATTTATACACTCCACTGTCCCCAGTCACATGACACTCTGTAGACTGTTTAGCTTTAGTTTTAATAAGAGTTGCAGTTCCAGTCTGCATCTTTTCAACAAACTATGCTTGGTAATTGGCCATTACTATGGAGCAGTGAGAGAGGAGTCGTGACCAGAGGGCAACTGCTTATCTGGAAACAATCAGGGAACTAGCAGGCTAGCAGCCATCCCCGTCACTGTAACGTATGGCTGGGCCTTTTCAGAGAAAGACATGCTGGCTGTCTATTTGGAAAGCATATGAACCCTGACACAAGAAAATGGCTGCCACTCAAACTATAATTGGACAGGCCATAACCTTTATATCCCTTTATGACGTTATATCCTGTTCAAAAGTAGAATAAGTGGGGAAAAAACAGCGAACTTGATTTTTACTAACAGATGTTTTATCTTATGCACGTTTTTTTTTTCACAATCTTTTGGTAAGGATTACTTAATGAGTTGATTGTGGTCTATATGAGTCCATGTATTCATTGTGTGGTTTGTCTTCAATATGATTCACACTGTTTTCATCAAAGTGGAACAGGGCAGTGAACAGATTCATGTGAATATTAGGTCAACACAGGGATGTGTGGCCCTGTGAAGCTATATTAGGTGACCTTCAACAAGTGACTCTGAAATTACAAAAGATCACGCGAGGTATGCCGTGCGACCTCCCTTAATCTGGCCAGACCCCAACATCACAGGAGGAACATAATAATAACAACTGACACGTCTACCTCTGGCGCAGACTGGCAACTGGATCCAGATGGAGGGGGCATATCCTTACCGTTTTATTGGGAGATATCAAAACAAAACGCCACATTCCTAGCCCTTTTCTCAGTGCTGCTCGGTCGCCCCTTTGAAACTCTCCTGGCAACTCAATAAAAAAAATAAAAAAAAAATATATAAATACGTTACTACTATTACTTTGCCTTTTGTTCTTTGGTGCACTAGCGGAGATCTGGACAGGGATCCTTATAAACTAAGGTGTTGAGAGCAGCAGAACTGTGAGAGCAGAATCTATGGGAGCGATCCGACATGTGTGCAACAGGAATGATTGTGAGGACGTTTAACTCTGTTGTGGTTCTACTTAATTAATCTTTGACACAGACTTTATATATGTGGAAAAAGACTTGTTTTTGAGCTGACTGCCGGTCATATTCCCGATGAAACCACAGGAGAACGTCTCTGAAAACTGGGAGAGAAAAAACACACACTCAAAAACTTCAAGACCCGGGCACAAGGCGGTCCAAACCAACGATGGCCTGGAGGGGCAAGGTGTTTGTGACAGTGTCGTAGACATGCTTTGCCAGCTTTTAATTAAAACACGTGGCTGGAAGAAGAGTGAACCCCCCCCCCGCCACTCTCTTGTCGGATCCCTGTGCTAGCACCACACTGACTCACCCCTGACACACCTGAGGCAGCACATGAAATGCAGGGAGTCTCATTGACATCCAGTAGCACTGCTGTCTTTTCATCCTTTCAAAGGCAGGACTCACAACATTTGGGTTTAGGCTCTTGTGGTCTGAATTGAATTCACAGTCTACCCTCGTCCCCCTTCCTACAACCACCCACCCCCTCATAAGAAAAAAAAGAAATCCACGCTGCCTCTCGAGTGTGATCACAGTCAGTCTAGGGTTGCAGATTTCTTGGGAGGCGGCAGGGTGTTTGGTGCCCACCGTGACACCCTGGGGTCAGCATTAGAATGATTCAGTCACCGCTGAAAGGGGAAGGTGGTGGTGTTCCAAAAACAAGCGGGGCTGCACCAGAGGAAGACTGTTGTCACACTTTGATCCAGTGTCAGGAAGTCTGGAGAGGCGGCTCCTGAAGGGACCGTCGAAACGGAGGGAGAGGGGGGTGAGTAGGAAAGGCGACCCACACAGCATTAGGCCCCAGGGCCGAGGACCGAGCCTTGGGGCCCGTCTATTTTCTCCAATTCAAAATAAAACTGCTCGGACTGTTGCTATCTCATTCTGATGGGGGACTTTCATATTTGTGCAGGTTGAGAGTTCACCGGGTCGTAATCTGATATTGATATACATGTATAGCATAGTTTCACTCTAAAGGATGGAAATCTAGAAATGGTTTTCATAAGAGGAAAAGGTAAATGATGCCCTTGAGTATGATGGATTGTCGGTACCATAGCAAAGGCACATTTGAGTCCATATGTCTTCAATCTGTGCATGTACACTACTAATCTCTACGGGCAATATATATATATTAACGTTGTGGTCTGAAAAAACATGAGATTTTCCTGCAAGTCAAATGTATCTGACGAATCCCATTGCAACAACGGTTGCATTTGAAACCAGAGGCGGGGCAGCAGAGACGTGCCTACTGACAGACATTCGTAGAAAAAGGAGTGAAGTGCTGCAGTGGCAGAAGAGTAGCAAAAACTCATGTTGAATCAGCATAAACACATTAATAAAGAACCAATAGATTTCTAAACCTAAAACAATTATCTTAACAGTTTTAAAATTATTATCATTTGTCCATCATCTCTATATTCACTGTATCAATCCTTAGAGAATGTAGAAGTTGGAGCAGATTGCAGTTATGGTTTACAAACATCATGCATTTCTTTCAGGTCATCTCACTCATTTCCATGACGCACGTTTGGCACAGCAGTTTCAGAAGAAGAGTTGCTTAACATGTTTGTTCACAGAGTTTCTCACCGAAGCAGGTCTGTGTGCCATGCACAAAACACACCTGAACGGCGATGGCGGCGGAGCTCTCCAGTGACATCACATCGGCTCTGCCAAAGAAATAAATGGCGAGCCTCAGGCCTGGGCTGATGAGGCGAGAGACAGGGGTGTCCCTTGGAGCCGACAGCTCCCTGGCAGCTGGCCCGAGTCAACATCAACCCTCGGAGCCCTGGGCCCCGGAATGCGGTGATATCACTGGACTAGAACCTTTTTACAGCCCAATGGGCCCAAACGCCATCCATCATAGACACAGACATGTGCATGCTTTATGACCCGGGAACCGATGCACCAATAACAAAAGTCTGAGAACGTGCTACCATTTTGGACGCCAAGGGAGTTGCTGTTTTTTCGGCGGAAATCCCAACCACCTCGGCACTTACAAATACGTTTATCGGATTTAAACTGTGTGGCGACGCGTTGCAATTAATTTGTTACAAACCGTGTTACAGTATGTGCTACCGGATATCAAATAATTCAGTTGGTTAGCTGTGTGAATGTATTAAATAAAATCTATTATTAATCATCTTTTGGTATTTGTCTGCGTCCAATCTTGTTGGCTTCTCTGCAAATTAAACAAAATTCAAAGGTGTTAACTTTTGGTAAATGTGGTTTGCCATGGATGAGAATGTTCTTCTTTGCATGTACCCAAAGGTAACCGTAAACAAACCATATGTAATCCAATAGCTATAATCAGTTAAATTTGCTATTTTTTCATCATTTGTCTTCACATAAAACTAGATTATTTGATTTAAAAATTTTAAGACCATGTCTCACCTGGTGAGCTGTACTCCCTGTAGGAATTGTCAAGCGGTTCTCTGTCTGTTCAGGAAGACCAGTCTGAATAATAACAAAAGAATGTGACAGTTCACCTCGTGTCCAAGAAAAACACTGAAGTTCTGGTCGGTCGTGCATGCTCTGCTCAAGTGAAAGGTACAGTAGTGTTTCTGAGAGAAATTGAGTCAATATCACAGTGGGCCTATTAACTCTCCCACTTACAGAGCATGTGAGATGGGAAATGTGTGAAACAGATGAACAGGGCAATATAAAATACGGAAGGATGCACGCCATAATAGGTCCCCATTAAGGAGAATGGCTTGGATTGGCATCAGGGAAAGTTAAAGGGGTCAAGTTTTATAACACACTGGGATTGTTTCTGAAAACCAGAAAACATATGGTCAGACCGATATGTTTACACTGTTTGGAAGATCTCTAAAGACCATTCTGTGTGGCCAGAACAAAGTCAGGGAAACGGCAGAGAAGTTTTCCCCATGTTGGCTCCAGTTGTTATCCGTGGTTAAGCTTGGGTCCTTTTTGTTGACACTAGTTGGCTCCTGTCCTGAAACAGTCGAGTAGTTTTCTTTTGCTAACCACTGAAACCTTTTGGTAGCCATATTGTTGTAAATCTTCAATGCTCCACCCACACAACTAAGTGTGGAGATGGGTCTTGCATCGCATGACTATCTATAGAGAAAGGAAACATACAGCAAGCTGTAACCGGATAACAAGCAAGGGAAGACCAAGAAGACTCATGTAATTGCAAAAATATGATCATGCGCCGAAATAAAACAGCTATTTTAATTCCACCATAAAGAATCAAATACGGCAGCACATTTGATCTTGGCCTTGATAATGTTAACCTTGTCATTTCTCTCCCTCTCTATATCTTACTATATCTCTTTTACCCTTTTCTGATATACAAGAAGAGCTGACTGTACTACATGAGAAACCTTAGGTGCTTACATCAGTTTGTTCAGGACATTGCTTAGGATGGTCTACAAGTCTAGCTTCTGTGATAACAGGGTGCCATCTCCAACATAACTGCACGACTAGCTATGGAACTCGTATGGACTGTCTGCAGATGAAGTGGAGGTCACTTGGCAAACTCCTTCCTGATCATGATGTACCATGTCTCAGACCTTGAATTGTAAATAAGATCAGAGATTATGCTCTGGAAATTGTATCATGTATAAGAGTATATTTCTATATACAAATTAGCTCAATTACAACCGTTAGTTAGCAGATGTAAATGAACTAGTCTGCTTAATTTACCACATCCGTAGGCCTAAAGCAATATTATTATGTGTAAAAGTCCATCAATCCATTAGCAATACTGCTTATCCTATGCAGGGTCGCGGGGGCACTGAAACCTATCCTAGCCGACATTGGGTGAGAGGCGGGGTATACACCCTGGACAGGTAGGGGTGTGTGTGTGTGTGTGTGTGTGTGTGCGTGTGCGTGCGTGTGTGTGTGTGTGTGTGTGTGTGTGTGTGTGTGTGCAGTATATAGATCAAATCACACATAAACATATGGATGTATAGATAGATAAGGACAAGTACAACAGTGGTCGGAGGGGAATATGGCTGTAAAAGAACCCTTTTCATTTCCAATTTAGTTCATTTCAAATGTCTGTGTGTGTATGTGTCACTTGTGTCTATGTATAAATTAGACAGCAACGTTGAACTTAACAGTAATGTTTTACCACATTCTTGCGTCCACTTACTGATATGATGAACGGCCCTCACCTCTGACCTTAGCCAGAATCAAGACATAAAAATACACAATGAAAATAGTCCAGGGGACAGACCACCAGGAGTGAGAGGCAGAGAAAACAGCTGACTGATCTGTGGTCAGCAGCCACGAGACACGCTTTATCACCCTCGAGGGTTTCCAAGCAACAATCAGAGCCAAGCGTTTGTCTTCATTTGAGCTCAGGCCGTTAAATATGCCTCGGGGATGGCCACTTGACCCTGGGTAGTCTCTTATTCAGCCACAGAAATCCCTTCTTCCTATTCTCATTTATTGCCATGCTAATGGACGCAGGGGAGGGAAAGAGAGGGATGGTAGGGGGGACTACCCCAGCTGATCGGTTACCAGAAGTGGAAGGATGGGACATCAGACTGGGAGTTTTTATTTGAAATACTTATCTGAAGGTCGGGCAGACAGACAGAGAGCACTGTGATTTGTGTGTGTTGGGGTGTTGGTGTATTTGTGTGTGTGTGTCGGTGTGTGTGTCGGTGTGTGTGTGTGTGTGTTGGTGTGGCTTCGTGCGTACGTTTGTGCCTGCGTGTGTGTTTACAGATGCTTGTGTGTAAAGGGGCCCCACTAAAGTGCATAAGTCCATGCTATCCTCCTTGGAGGGTTCACGCAAGTTTGGCTGGGCTGGGACTGTGTGGGGTCTCTGTGACACACAGGCAAGCGGTCACACATGAAGCGTGTGACATGTGAGGGTTCAGGTGAATGGCCATCCTACGGCTGTATGATATGAGCCCAGAACAGAGAGCATCTACGCCAGATAGACGCAGGCTGACACAACTAACGTGAATCATTCACTCACCGTGCACTCAAAGATACACTCGCACACAGACATAAGAGATGAGAAACTCATACGGAGACACACATACACACGCACAGACATACATCCCGGCTCGACGCTGTTATGTGACCAGGCCGTGACACTCCTCAGGGAGATCCGGCGGGACCCTCACCATGCCCCCTCCCCTAACCCTCCACATAGGCCCACAGGCGTCTGCCGGTCGTAGCCCCAGCTGGCTGGCTCAACCGGGCTGGCTGAGCTGGTGCAATCTGTCAGGAGACCCAGAGATGTCTCAGTTATCTCCCCCGTGCTCGGCCGCCTGGGCCTATTGTTTCAGAGGGCTTCCTTTTTCCTGCACGGGGGCCGGTCCTCCTGGGAGGACCACCACGGGGCCAGCGACCCACCGGGGGCCCCCGCAAAACATGAAAAGGCGTGGAAGAGGCAGAGCCGGACTTTCCCCGTCCTGTCCTCTGGCGAATGTGTTTTTCCACATTCTCGCTGGAGCGGACTGCAGTCTTATCTGACGTATCTGATTCTGATTCATTTCTCTATTTTGTTTCCTTCTTATCCCGGAGACGCGCCCGCCGAGACGCGGCGGTGTTGATTTTCCGCGCACGGCAGAGATAAAGGGTGATGAACGAGACAGATTGGCCATTTGTCAAAGCTCTTGTACGAGCGTTAGCATTTTATTCATTTCATTCTAGAATCTCCCGCCCAGATGATGATAGTGTTCAGAGTCTTTTATCTGGTAGCGTTTCCTTATTTGTAACCTATTCTTCAACTGAAGATTGTGATTACGCCAATTACACAGTGACGGGAAAATTGTTTAACTTTTAGTGGGATTATGCTTCATAACAAATTGTGCCTGCCAAATTCACTCACATAACACAGTGCTCGCAGCTTTTTTTTTCCCACCATAATATTCCAAATTGTTACGCTTGTGTCGAGGCAAAGAAATAAAAACAAATCACGAAGGAAGCTCCATTCTTTCAAACACCCCACAATTAATTTAGTATGATTTTGCTGTGCCAGGCCAACATGGGAGAAGCATTTTGTTCTGTAAAAGAAAAACGTAAAGTTAATAATAGCAAGGACTGAAGGGACCACTGGGCAAGCTAGGGTGTTTGCTCAAGTGGAGCCAATTATGCCAAATAAATTGGGTCTTCCTCTCTTTCCTTTACTCGTTCTTCCTCTCTCCCCCTCATCCTCTCGTCTCGTATTGTACTTTTGAAACTGGGGTTGGACCCACCACGAGCCCCCTCCTTCCAAATAAACAGGCTGGTAATGGCTGTTTACCCAGAGTGCAAGAGCCATTATGCGCAAGCAAGTTAAACATCTCTGACAGGCAAAATGGCCGCAGACAAATCACTGTTGCCCTTTCCTCCAGATTGATTGGAAATGCGTTGATGTCTACTTAACTGTTACCAGCAGGGCTGCTCTATCGCCGAATCCTTTTTGAAGGACATGCCAATGGGATGGTGTAAGGATTCAAATCAAGACCCTTTGCTTGTCTATAATTACACTACAGAGCGAGCCGGTGACCTCGGGCTGAGACGGATTTCATCACATCGCCTGGCTGGGAGCTGGCATCCGACTGGAAAATATCCTGAAAGCTTCAGGATAACATCAAGGCCCAACTCCTTTCAATCATCTCACAAGATCTGGAGAGCGTAATGTGGAACTATGGGGGGATATGAAAAATGCCAGCATTTTTGAGTTGTACGTTTAGGCCATGGGAAATAAGACAAAGCCATTCTGTGAGGATATTACGAGATCAAAGGCATCGTCAAATGTGTCACTTGCTAATTGGACTGCCAGTTGTAACAAACTAAACAGTGCATTTTTTTTTCTATCATCACATGCTGGAGGTGAGAGGCTCATTCAACCACAGTACACCCTTTGCTGAACATGATGGTTAAAATGCACAAAATTATTTGGAACATTTATGGGAGTATGTATAGGTCAGCCATGCAAAACAAAGTGACTTCAAATTGACCATGTTGGAAGGGTTTTGCACACATTCAATGAAATGGTAGACCAGTGCCATCTAGGAATGGTATCGGCACCGTTGAGTTCAGAGTTAAGAAGATAATTTTAGGCATAGAATAACAAATGTGCAATATTGACGTAACCAAGGTTTAGTTATGGTGGCGGTAACCATCATTCAAAGCTGGAGCCAGTGTCAATTGTTGCTTGTGGGCCTGAGGCCTTTGTTTAGAGATTCCTTCAGGTTTTGAGCTGTGAGAGAATGTGCAATGGGCCGAGACCAGCGGTTGTAATTGGCCCACAATGGTTTGAGGGCCACAGATCTGAGGTTTGGTTTCAAACACAATGTTGAATGTTGTCTGAGCTTTGAATGCAGCCCGTCGTCATAAGTCAAATCAAAGAGGAAGCGGACAGTTGTTCAATATGGAGTTACAAACCTGGCACGACACTAAACATGAATTTCTATCTGATGGACCTCCAAATAAATAGTTGGCAGGATAATGCAGTGTCGGTCAGCCAGTGGAAACATCATGTGTTATGACATGTGTGTGCATCTGAATGTGTGTTTCCATGCGTTATAGCATGTTAAAGTGTGTGTGTTTTTGTGTATATTCGTATGTGTGTGTGTGTGTGTGTGTGCGCGTGTGTATCCACGTATTAAAGTATGTGCGTGTGTGTGTGTGTGTGTTTCCGTGTGCATCCGAGCGCATACTATACACTGTAGTTGCCCTCTACTGTCAGAGAGCCAGGCAGCCTTCAACACCTGGATCAGCAGGTCTCTCTTTCATGCACATCTACTCTCACACACTCCACTGATTTCCGTTCCCCTGCAGAGAAAAAAGCTGTGCAGCTGCTAACTTTCCCAGGACTCTTATCCGATGCTCCACAGGCTGGGCTACTGTAACCAACCGACATCCAAATCGAATTTCACCGAGTCCACAATTGCTCGTTTCTGAACCGGAAAGACTACATTTTCATTGCTGCCTCCATAAGAGGCTTTCTCTCCTCCCTGATGTTTAGATTCCATGTAGTAAACTGTTGAGTGAGACTTAATGTCTTTACATGGGCCATACTTCAATTTCCCATATTTGTGGTGACGACGACAGACTGTTTTTTTCTTTCCGAGAGTTTAAACATCACATAGTGAACTGTTAAGTGATACTCGATGTCCTGGCGTGGGCTGGGCAGTAATGCGAGGTATGCAGAGCCGACTTTGTTAATTGTGCCAATCATTTGTTGAAACCACATTAGAGGGAGTCCACTGGAGGGGGTTGGCATGCTATTTCGTATTCTTCTCCACGAGTCAACAACACGCTCCCTTTGTTTAATAATGTATCTCTGATGCTGGCATAACAATAAACCCAGCCAAACCACATGCTTTGTTCAGAGTACAGTTCCAGTGAAACCCAGAAAGGTGTACAGTTGTCCACTCTTGCATCCAGGTCCCAGAGTTTGCAAGCCAGCTGTTTGAAACCGATGTTAACCGCTTCCCTAACCATTACTGTGAACAATTCTAGTTACTTGTTCCGTTTTAAAGGTTGGTTTAGCTCCACCTGGGGTCCGCCCCCCTCCCCCTCCCCGGTGCCCTCCCACAACCTCCCAGGTGGCTCATTAAAGTTCTGTATTGAAACATGCAACCCGAGTTGGCACCCAATCAAAGGAAAGACAGCCAAATCCCGTCCTAACTCCCTCCTCCGGCACAGGGGAGAGAGGGCTGGAGAGGGTTGACTCGTCGAATCTCTCTCTCCTATCACAAAATTAGACGGTTGACAGGAAAGAGCAAAAGGAGAGTAAACCGATCGGTCCAGAGGCAACATGGTGGCAAGCCCCACCGGGTCCTGAGAGAGAGAGAGAGCCCTGACCCCCCGTCTCGCCTTGTCCTCCTGTCTCGTGCTCATTGGCCGGGGAGTTCATTGTTCAATGCCAGCTGCTTGGGCGTGTTTTGATGACAGCGGATGTCCTGTGCTTAATTCCACAGGAGCGGAGTTGCGGTGGTATGAAATGTCCTCCCTCAGAGAGCTCTGGAAGGCCGCCACGACTGTGCACCAACCGTAATTACATTCCGAGTGACATTTCTCAGACAAACCGACTACATGACGGGGTTTCACCGGGTTTCAGAGAGAGAAGACGAAGTAAATTATCATCCCTGTCTGTCCGCCTATTAGTCTCTTCCAGGGAGAGTGTCTGAATTGTCCTAATTGCCAAATTTAATGAATGAGGTCATCATGCAGTGCCAGCACCTCCCCGCGAGACCTTGAGAAGCTTTGCTCTGAGCTGGGAGTCGGCCCTTTGAGACGGGCCCACCTCTTAGGGGGGACTGCTGCAACACGGGGCATGTAGAGTTTGAAGCGCGGACGGCGCAGTATCAAAGTTTAAGCACTTCATTAAAGGCAATGGGGCATTTCAAGGCTGACGTGGTACTGTATTTGAACTAGCTTCTTCAATCAAATATTCTCCAAAAAGGAAGATTTCCTGACAACATTTTCTACAAAGTATCTTCCAAAGCCAGCTTTGAAGTAAATCATCAGACGGATGTCAGGGAGTCAGGGGCAGTGTGGCAAATATTCAGTTTGGTGTCCTGGAATTGTACCAGTGAGAATCATCATATGAACCATTTTATGAAACATTCTGCTTTGTAATCTCATAAGCATAGTCATACAGTCAGCAATGTACAGTTTTTTCATATACAACTAAAGTACCCAGCATTGTAGATTAGAGCACTGGTTAGAATAGACACATGAAGGTATCATCAATCTTTGGAAAGATGAAAATCATTAGATGTTCAAGAAGCAAGATGTTCCCCTCATTTTCCTGCTCCAAGAGGTGTTTCCAAATATAGCCCCGCGGGCCGACCACCTCCCCGGTCTCGGAGGACCAGCGGGTGAGGCAGCTGAACCCGCGTCGAGCCACGGTCCTCTGACAGATGTGAGCAGGAACAGGTGGCCGGGATTGTCCCCTGGATTAGCATGGCTATGACAGACACATCAGACCGCACAGACTTCAAAGGCCAAAGCTGAGTCGCTAATGATCTGCGGAAAGGCGAGGAGGACTAGGAGGAGGAGGAGGTGGAGGAGTGGCTTGCTCCCTGTATCTTCAGAGTTGCCAGGGAACGGTGCTCTCCCACTGAAACTGGACTGAAAACTTTTTGGCTTCTGGAAAAAAGCAGCATGCTGCTACCGTGGAAGGTTTTTCCGATGAGGATACATTTTGCTTTGTGACATTATTAGAAAGCTTGGATTTGTATTTTATACTACTATTAAAAATAACTGTGGTTGTACCCATAATAATTAACAGTGAACATCCCCGGACATACATATATACAGTTTGGGTAAATTATATATTACAAAAGGCATTTTTGACCAATAGTTCGAGGCACACAAATCTGTTTTCACAAAAACGGATCCGGAGCTGAAATTCAAATAAATAAAGAAACCATGTTTGTGAGCATGAGGTAAGAACTCAATTCCAGCACGGAGACATGTTCCCTTGACGTGAAAGACAGCAGTGATGTGAGGCCTCGCGGAAGCTCTCTGCCTCCCTGTAATTTTTCCCACTTTGATCTCCTCCAACCCCATTCATTAAGCAAATGCTACACACTGCCACTTAAAGTTCGCAATAGAGCACTTAACGTCTAATAAATAATGCATTGGCGGGGATCAAAACATTAGACAAGCGCGGAAGCGTCAGCACACATTCGCTCTGTCAAAAGGGAGCATGCGTCGACAGGGTGGGGAGCAGCAGGACACGCAGAGAATCTACACTACCGAG
Organism: Galaxias rostratus; assembly: GCA_036024795.1. NCBI lineage: Eukaryota > Metazoa > Chordata > Actinopteri > Galaxiiformes > Galaxiidae > Galaxias > Galaxias rostratus. Next base: position 12,719 of record JAVQJS010076429.1, read on the forward strand.
ACACATTCAGAGTACGAAGCTGTATTTCTTCTCGAGAGGTCAAACCTAACTCTGGGCGGAAACGTGAGCGGGGCAGACCGGCTCGAATTCTGTCGTGGGGGACAAAAGCCAGTGACTGTCCGTAATACGCGTTACGTGAGTGGAATCCTTTTGTTTTCAACTGTATTATGGTTGGAATGGGAACAGTGTCACTCGCAATGCAACCCCGCCGTCTATCATCATGTCAGTGGTGATCTACGCAGACGCTGCTACCTGAAACACTTGGATTAAACTGCTTAATTCAAACTACTAAACGTGGAGATGTTCTGACAGTGTGCTGGTTTTGTTTCCCCACTCCTCCCCGGTAAACACCCTGGAGACCAACACGCAGCACCTTCCCACTTCAGGGTGGGCCTGTGAGTGACCTTGCTCAGCAGGGAGTATTTGACTCCATCTTGGCTTCATTACTCCCAACCCCTAAATCCTGGCCTGACCTCTCAATCCCGTGCGCCATGTTCAAATAAACATCCAGCGAAAACTATTATTCCTCCCCCTGGCCACCAATGTTTGCTATGCTGCTTCCTCCTTTTTCCTCTCTGTTGTTTGTTTTTCCCTCCGTCATCCTGTGATGGGACACATGCTATGGCCTTTGGTCTCCCCGCTGACCCCCCCACCCCCCCTCCCTCCCTATCTCTCTGCCGGTGGCTCAGGCCAGCAAAGGGCTTATGTTCTGTGTTGACTTTTGTCTCCGTCAGGGTGTGAGACCCCAGTTGCGATGTCACTCTCATATATTAATGATCTTTGCCCCCTGTGTGGCTGCTAACGGATGCCTTAAGGCCTTCTAACGGTGGAGCGGCAGAAGACGGAGTCTCTCTGCTTTTGTTTAGACTGCTGCATCCACGGACCTGGGTCCCTGTCGTATTCCTCGTTCACACGGTCCGAGTAGAAAGAAGGAATGGTTGAAAAAGCCAGGAAACGGCTCTGTCAAATGATCGTGTCCATGCTAAGAAGCGCCTCGAAATGGTTTCAATCAAAGGCAACACGAGCCTGAACGAGAGAACGACATCGCAGAAAGGCCCTCCTCCTTGCCCCCACAGTGGCCTGTAATTGTTACATTGGCTGCACCACCAACGCATAGCCTACGCAAAATGACTTTTGGTATAAAAGGTAGGATTAATAATGCTGGCTCTTTTTTAATGGTCGCAACCCCCCTCCTCCCTCTCTTTTCCTCTGTCCTCCTGTGTGTGTTTTTACCGTAATTGGAATACTGTCTCTAGGCTTTAAGAAGACGGGGGGAAAAAACTCCCAGATAATCTCCACCATCTTGGCGAAACGCAAACACGGCCGGGACTCCCCCGAGAAGCCGCCAGCTCTGCTGTGTTTATTTTCCCGTTTAATAACCCCCTTTATTAAACCAGGGTGAAAACAATTACCAGCGTGCAAGTTCTGTGGCTTTGATAGGGACTTTATTCAATAAGCGTCCTCCTGTCCACCTAAGAGGGTCCTCCGAAAATGGTGACGCGAGTGGAGCGGTCCGATGTTTTCAAGGAAAGACGCCTGGAGGGATTGGTGGAGTAATTCAATTAGGCATAATACATGCCAACTCCCCTTACATTAAGCACTAATTCCTTTTACACTGTTAGAGAAAGCAGGGGGGGTGGAATGGCCCCAGTGAAGTGGTGGAGACAAACACGTGTTGTGTCTAAAAGCATTTCTATAGATAAAGTATCTAGATAGTGAACACAGCGGATACCGGGAATGGGGGGGGTGGGGGTGGGGTGTCTCCGGAATTTAAGAATATTCAGCACGGGCATATTTCATGCTCTTTCATGCTCTCAGAGCATGACAGGGGCCATGGGGCCTATGAAAAGCCCCTCGGACAGGGAAGTGAGTAAGAGGAAGACATATTGAATGTTGCTCACTGGGGATAGGTGTTTCCTTCATCTGTTTTCAACAATGCTTTAGTTAGAGGAACGTTCCCTGTAAAATGCAGCCAAATCCTGTCCAAACAAACTCCTCAGCACACTCTTTATTCGACACTCCGTCGAACAAAATTCCCTTATTCAATCAAATTACACAAGGTGACAAAACGCATTTTTGAACTAAGACCCTTTCGCTACAGTGAGCCACGAAGGAAGATAGCCTTCTCAATCTTCAACCTACACGAATCCATGGGTCTGCGATTTGAACAGCGAACCAGTGCTTATTTATGTTGTGTGTCTGGCAGATGCTCTACCTCTCAGTGGGCGTCATTAGAGGTCTAAGCCTGGTCCCTGTGGCCTTAATCTCCACATCGCAGAGGTGCAGCAGCACCAACACTTCAAACGTTTTCACTCACTGCCTCTGCGAGAAAAAAAAACAGAATCCCTAGACTCCCGACCAGAGCCGGTGCTCAAGAGTACAGCTCTGTCAGTGAAGCCGGCATCGCTGTAGGGTTGCTTTCCATTCTCATTGAGCATTATTTTTGGGTTCCTCACACAGTCTACTGTGTGGTCTGAAGTCTTCCTACGAATGTGGTGCAAAGTCATCCTTGTTTAAAAGCCCTCGCAAGAAACTGGTTAATTTGCATATGCTGATTCTTACATTTCGTGAGTTATTACTCATTGAAAACTTTCCACTTTGTTGAAAGAATACGGCGACTTGTGCTTTGGTGAAAACGACTCCTAAATTGCAGCAAGGAAGACCAGCATTTCAACTATCCACACAATCCAGTTTTAAACCCAAATCTGTCCAAATAAAAAGAGCCAAAGCCAGCAAATTTGACTCAGGAGGAAGTGCTCCCTTGCTAATGATTTCATCATTTGCATTCTGCAAGTTCATCCCTTTCAAATGTATTTACTTTTCTGTCAGCCTCATGAAAAGCTATCTCTAAGCATTCCACTAGTTCAATAGCTCTTCATGCAGTAAAAATATCAAGAAAATGCGACTTTTTCTAGCTGAACCAACATAAGAGAAAATGCAAAAATGTCTCTAAGTTGTTAATTATGTATGAGTCCTTTAATACAGTAAGCCAAATATTACTGTGTCATTACCAATATAACAACCTGCTCATCAGATACAAAAGAAGCATCCTATTCAGCAATTAATATTTTAAATAAAAAAATTTCATTGCAAGCATTTTTCAATATAAGATACTTCTGTTCAATAGGACACAGTGACATCGGGGACCATGAATATTTTTCATGGACAAAAAAATAAAGAAATAATTTGACTTGGGCAATGAAAGTACTACTCCTGAAGTGAAAGGTTGCATAACCCACTGGGGCATACAGGCATTATAAAAAAGACTATCACTCGTTTGGAGTACTGGTGGCTCTCTTATTCCAAAAGGCAGACAGACAGTTCAATGCACAGACCTGTGAAATGCAAGTCCTATTCATCTGCCGACTGGCTCCAAGCCAAACCCAGTCTGGGCCTCGCATCTAACCTGCCTCCTCTCCATCCACGTCTCATTCAGTCCTGCATTTCATGCTTTCGGGCTCCATTAGCTAGAATGAAGCGTAAGATAACCTTTAATACACCTTTCGGAAGACCACGGGAACGCCAGCAATGGGAGAAAAAAGAAAGCCCAAAATTCCTGCCGACTCAGATCACTTCAGGATGGGGGTTGGAATATTTTGAGTAAGGAGCGCAAAGAAACCCTCCTTTGTCTCTGGTTTGAATCAAAGGATTACGGAAATATGTCTCGATGGAAGTCAACTACTCTCAATGGGAAACATGTGACCGTAGAAGTGGCGCTTTGCAGCGAGCAGCCCCTCTTTACTCTCGGGAGAGGTGGTGGTGGGGGCGGGAGGCGGAGGGGGTCGCGTTGAAACGTTGAAAAGCGACACACGCAAACTATGGCTTTGGCTCTTTTTGTTTGCGTTGCAAATGGCCCCGGCCCGGGGTCAGAGGTCAAAGCGATAATCGCATACATAAACACGGCCCTCCTTCGGAGACACACTCGGGGAAAGCCGTGCGCTTGACCCCACTCTCTCTGTCAGGTGAGCGTGCACAACGTATTAGCGTGCAGGGGAGTATCGTACCGTGGTCAGCCTGTGACAGAGAAAACCATGTATTTTATTAGTAGGACTGGGAAGTTCCATGTTGCATTCCAACGGCACAGATAATTAGTCAATGGAACTACATTGGAGGACAATCTGGAACTCAACCGACCTTACTTAACACATGGAAACGCAATATAATGCACAAACTAACATACTCAATTGTTCTTTCCCCCTCTCTCTCTCTCTCTCTCTCTCTCTCTCTCTCTCTCTCTCAAACACGTACGCACGCATACACACTCGCACAACCACGTGATCCACGTGATCACGTACACAATCAGCCGGTAATTAATAGTCCCCATCTCCCGGGTGTGTGAGGCCAGTCCACCTAATCCCCTGGCGGTTTGTCCAGTGTAATCAGTGTGCCGACGGACGTCGTCCTCGGCACAGCAAAGCCCGTCTCTGGAACACTCTAATTAGTTAGCTTCATTACTTTTTTCCTCTGACAGAAATAGCCAGGAAAAAATAAGTCACTCCTCTGAGCGCACCTAATTCCCAAATATGTATAGCTCTTGCTGCGGAAAATAAGGCAGGAGGAGAATGTAGATGGTATACGATGGATTATAAAGGGAAGCAAAGATTTGTTTGGTTGAAATTACTGTGGTTAGAAGTTAATTGACCGTAGGAGTGTATGATCAGCAATAACAAGGCTCGGTTGTAATGTACAACCCCCCCCCCCCCCCCTGTGTTTTACTGATGGTACCAGCACGAAAATAAAATCTTACAAGAACTATCATCGATATTTGAATGATGCTTTAACCATATCAAGAAAATACAAATGGGCTTTAAGCTCTAAAAATTCAGTTGGGTTAATGTTTGGGAAGGGGTTAAAACATATTCTCTACTTAATTGAATTCTCCTGTGATTATGCATCCATTGAGTTCAGAAACGTTTTTGAAAGTAAGGTGGCGTAGCCTGAAAAATAAGGTAGCGACTAAGCCCACATCAAGCCTGCCAATGTCCACATGCCAGAAGGAGAAGCAAATTGCAAGTAATGGACTGAGAGTGTGGTGATGTTTATCAGATTAGATGAACGGCTTGCTGTGCTGAGAGATTGGGGATATGACTGACAACATGTCTGCATACACAATGTTGTTTGCCAGCCATGAATTTTAGAGTGGAGGGAAGACAGCGCTTGTGTGCCTTGCTGACAGACTCCGGAGACCAATCTCAAGGCCCCGCCTCCTTGCTGCCCAGCCTTCGGTTCCCATTCCCTGTCTCACAACACAAACACGTACACGTAAACGGTGTACACACACCACCTTCCGAGTGTGCGTTTCGCACGCGATGTACAAGAAACAAGACGGGGTGCATCTCATTTGCCGTTAATTTGCTCCTGGCACTGTCCAGTGAACATCATCAAGCTGACCTCAATCATCTCCAGTCCGTGTACGATTAAGTAGACCACCTCTAGGAGACTGCTCCATAATCCGCAACCGGCAAATTCAGGACGGGTTAAAAAATATGTGAGAAAAAAACTAGGTTTGTCTTCTCTCTCTTTCTCGGTCTCATCGCAAAAAGGCAGGCCCCTGATGATCTCTCTCTCTCTCTCTCTCTCTCTCTCCCTCTCTCTCTCTCTCTCTCTCTCTCTGATTGCATCCATATGCTCTGATGGGATCTATGGGATATAAGGGGTCAACACCCTACTTACTCACGCCTCAGTGAGGCACCGACACTTGTGAGAAAGGCCCTATGCATGTACATTCACACACACGCACACGTGCACACAAGCGGAAAGAGACACACCACTTTATCTATGCGATGGTCTCCCAGTCTGGTCTGTGTAGTCTCAGTGATTACCGGAGAGGATGGAATCTGCGTGTTCATGCCGTCTATTACGACCCTAACACGAACGCATGGAGTATCTTCATCTCCCTCCCATTTTGTCCCTCACAATGGATTTCAAATTGTCCCTAAGAAGATCTGGCATCCATTAGGCGGTGCTGGGAAGAAGCGGGCTGGACGAGGCCAAAGGACGCCTCTGTCTTCAATCGGCTCTTTTTTTCCGCCATGCTGGGAGGGGGTTGTAAATCTGAACCTGGAGACAGCACACAAATTGCAGTCACACTTACAGGGGACGGCACCAAGGCCAGGGAGGGGAAGGGAATTAGGTTAACCTCCTCCGGTTGCTCAGAACCTCCCCCTAACCCCTCTCTCCTTTACCCAATAGCGTTCCACAAAACTACAGGGACACACAAAGGGACGCTGACACACGTGGGCTTATCATTACTCTTTACGCTGCCAGATGAAAACATACTAGAATAACAGTAACACTCACAGGAACGCATTCTTTCACACATATTCAGCCAGACATCCTTCCATATTTACACACGGCAGTAATAAGGAGACATCCAAGTAAGCATTCCCCTGGACGGTCCATTGTGTCCTTGTGATTCCACAGAGACACACACACACACACATACAAAGAAACACACACACGCTCAAAGAGGCACACATATCAGACGCACACAGGACACCCAGTGTGTGAAGGGCAGCAGTAAAGCCTGCTCCATAATAAAACCCAGCCTCCAGACCTTTGTCGGTGACCTCTGTGAATCCGATTAAGGCCGCCGTATTCCTTATCATATCTCAACCGTCACTCAGCCGACACGATCGTGTGACATTGGCGCGCGCATCTCTGACCTCTGGCTTCGAGTTCAATATCACAACGCTCACTAAGTCCAATGATAGAAGGGGTAGATCCAAATTGACCGTGGGGCTGGATAAACTGCAGGACTGTGGCCCCCTGCTGCCTCAATCTCCTTCACATCTATTTTAAGTCACCTTCTACACAGGACGCCACCGGGAAAGAACAGAGTGGGGGCACGTACCAGTCTTATCTGCACACCGAAAATCCCCGGGCTGGTTTCAGAGGAGCGTGGGGGCAGGTTTTAATTCTGTTTTCTGTACCCACTGTAGGTCACCAGGTCAGGCCCGATAAGCCCTCTCATCTAGGGAAAGAAAGGGTTTGGGAACAGGTCAACCATCACAGTTCCTTTAGCTCTGGCTTGTTACCTCGAGCCCAGACCGCGGCTACCAGATCAGAGGGGAGCGTTTGGATTAGCGCGTTGTCCACCACGTCTAGCGGTTTTAATCCCGCGAGAGGAAAATGCCATTTGAACCCGTGACCCTATGAATCGAAGACTTAACTGAGAACTTTGATTTGTCAACGATGACCACAACAAAGTTTAGTCGTTAGGCTCACCGCCCGCCCGTCCACCCTTCTCCTCCTCCACTGGGTCTCATGACTGGGAGAGAGGAGGGAGGTAGGACCAGGGGTAGAAAAAGAGGAATGGAAGGAGGAGGGAGGACGGAAGGAAAGGAGGGGAAGGAGGTTGTGGGGTGTCGTTTCGTGGTGGCCCAGTGTTTCCTCTAGGTAACCAGGTCCGTTTTGATTAGCCCAACAGAAAGCAGGCAGAGGCAGGCACCGCAGAAGGCCCACGGGTTACAGCCTGGGCTAGCTAGGCACCCTCTCCAGAGGCTGCTTCCTGTAAACGAGCTGGAAAAGTCTCCCTAGTTCCCTCTGCTCCACTCAGCCCCACTGTAAACAGTGAAGGGGGCAGATTGGCCATTTGACCACATCAGCCAGTCCCACACCTTAAGCCCAACGGTGCTCAATGGAAATGGTAAAAGGTTCAAGCCAAAGTGCAATTCTGTTTATTGTTCTATCACAGATTTGAGCTTCATTGGAGGCGACTTACAAACGTCAACAGCCATCGCATGACATCAATGGTGCTGGATTGAGGCCTGTATGGAAACAGGATACTTTGGAAGTAAAGGCACCAACGTATTGAAATGCAGTGTCCATCCACACCGCAGGGACTTTGAATGACCTGCCATGCACCCAAAGCCCAATCGGGCAGAATGATCCACACCACGAGGATCCAAGGTCAAGTCTTCTATGAGCGTCAAATCAATGTTTTATGCAACAATTTGTATGTATGAAATATTAAGGATAAAGTCAGAGAAAAGGGAGAGTGGTGGAGACGAGGGACACCGTGGCCCTCATAAAATGTCCTTCCAAGTGACATTCGACCTGCGCACTAAAGATTCCCACCACGTGGAAACACACACACACACACACACACACACACACACATTTCTGCCAGCTTTGCGCTAGCCTGATGGAAACCATAACAAGGAGCCGGAGTTCTCCGGTGGGTTGAGGCATTCCGGCACACTAACAGATCTCCAGTTACCCTGTAACCCTAGACCCCCCGACGCTGCACAGAAACAGTCAAAGAGACGCAGACACATGCAGACACACCGAGAGCATGCACGTGTGCGTTCGCAGAGAGAGAGAGATACAACGCAGGGGGAAAAAAGAAGGGTTAGCGGTCAAATTGCAGGAACATATAGAGCTGTCAGGGGAAGGAAGACAACGAGGAAAAGATACAGTACGAGGAGCTTGACGTCTGAGCGAGATGAGCCAGGAGACACCCGGCTCCTCCAGTGAGGAGGATGGGGAAGGCCCAGGGAGACGGGAAGGCAGAGAAGTTACTGGTGAGCGGATAATCTTCCTCCTCCGTCATTAATCAGCCGGGCCGGCCAACACTGACGGAGAACATCTTCCTCTCCATCGTCCTTTACCCCCCTCCCCGCCGTGTTGGATAAGGCCTTATCGAAACACTTGGCATTTAGCTGCATTATCTCATTCCCTCTGCCTCCTCCTGCGATTCCCATGGACAAACAAGGCAGCTTGGAGGGGACGAATAAGGTCAAAACGGAGAACTGAGAAAAGGCAGAGCTTCTGGACGAGCATGTACGTGCTTCATCTCTATGAAACTAAAAGAAATAAAAAGGAAAATCAGGGGATAAAAGATATCCACCCTTCTCAATGTTTATGGTTTGCGTATTGGTTGATAACGCTGCTTGAAAATAAACCTTAAAAGGCAATCGCAGTAATGTGGTAATACATCTGCAGAGCAGTTACTTCCTGTACTTCAACATTCAGATTTATATGCGATGCATTCGTCTTCCTGTGGCCCCTGCCGTCGTGTTAGGCAGGGAGGACCTGTAGCCCTGAAGGCCTGGTGGGCATGTAAACACAGCCAACCACAGCAGTTGTACTAAACTAATCCCAGACGCCTCACCTCTGACCCCACCCGCACATAGGCACTAAAAGGGGGGAGCTCGGTTTGGCCAGTTGAGCTGGAGCCACTGGTTCTGCTCGCTGTTGGGTCTGCTTCCCAGACGTGACACCAGGCCCGGTGACGGGGTTCGACAGCCGTCCGAGTTGAGGAAACGCAGAGGCCCGCCGTCACGAGTTCCCTTTGGGGTTGTCACAGCGTTGGGCCCTGTTTGAACTGGCTGGGTCATGGCTTCTGATGCCTGTCCGACATTAGCTTGCCAGGCTAAACGGCTAAACTCCTTCAGGTATAAAGAGACCTGGGAGGTTGAGCTCGGCTGAAAAATGCACATGTACCTTCCAACCCCACAGAGGTACAAAAGAAAGTCGATGAAAAGAGTTTGTTCTGTGGATTACAATCAAGGCTGAGATTACACAGTGACTGCATCGTTGTTGTTTTTTTTCCAGCATTTGTGTAGTTTAGCCAGACATGGAGGAGTCTTGGCACTAAAGCCACATTTCAGGATTAAGTGATTAAATGGCAATTTATATGAATAGGCGAATCAATTCAAAACATCTGCTAGTGCCTTCACCTATTTTCCAGGTCGAATCAAGTTGCAAATTGTGCCAGCGAATGAAATTAAAAACATACTCCAGAGAAATAATATCTTTGAACAAGAAGATTTTGATTGCTAGGCGGTGGACGCTCTCTCATTATTGAGGGTCGCAAACGCATAAGTGTAATTTGGGCGAGAGCATTTTCTATGCAATTACAATTATTATCCTGTGCTTTTCCAAAAAAGCATGAGACGTTTTATAGCACTGGTGGTGAATAATAAAAGCAGAGATGCATTGCTTGACTGGAATAAATGTCAAATATAAAAGGGGCTTGACAAATATAATCTGATATACGCAGTATGTTTTATATGTTTGCATTCAGAAGATTCCACACTTTTATAGGGGGCAACCGAGCCCCATCTACAAACCAGTCATTGGCCGCATTCCAATCAGTAGGGGACCTCCCTAAAGCCTATGGCATGTTTTTAAAACATCTACAAAAATAAGACTTTTTTTTAGAAGACAATACTGAACAAATACTGCACCTTGACAAAATAACTTCACACCATTCCTCCATGAACTCTTCACATGACTTTTGACATAAATGTAGAGACAGGAGACGCATAAAAGTTCATGTTAGAAAACAGAGCGAGGACCCCAGAGTTCTGTCCAGAGATGTGCCTGTGAGTAATTACTCTCCACTATCTGTACAACCTCAACAGAGGAAAAGATAGCTCATATAGGGAAGAAGAAGAGAGAAAAAATTCAAAGCCACAAAAGAACATTTTGCAATTAATTGATAAACGTCAGAATATGACATCCCATCAGATAAAAATTGATGCGCAGTTAAGAGTGCAGCAGAGCATGAATTACGGACTAGACTGCATTAAGGCACAGTTTGCAAAAATGCCATTAACCTACTAAAGCCACTCAACTGATATAGTGGGGAAATATGGTAAGTTTTTAAATTGCATGAAGCCCTGGAGATTATGACTAACCTCTGTGCTTCGTGTTAGACAGGCGGCAAGCCTTTTTTTTTCATCGGTTAAGACAGGCTCGCAGAGGACCCAGCAGCAATGGAGCGTTTGAAACCCCAAAAAGCCCTGATCAGTCAAGTGTGCGGCAGACATGTTCTATGTGGATGAATGTTGTATAAACATTCTGATTTATAATCATTTCAGAATTTGGAGAAAACATAACTTGCCTTGTGCGACTGTGTTGTAAATATGCGTGCATGTCCAACATGACCGCATTGCTTGGTATTAAATACCTGCCATAGGGGGATCTAAGTTGAGGTGGAGGCTTGGATTCCGTCTCTGGGCATTGGACGGCAGTGCTGGACTCCTGGCAAACAATAGGAGACCTCCACTATGTATAAAAGGCTTTGCTTACACACACACTCACACACACACTCTGTTTCTTTCTGTTTCACGGAGAGAATCCCTTGGCTTTGATTAATCTTCGCTGTCAGGGGAAGTTCCTGTGTTTGGGTCCCAACCGGCAGGTTGCCCACTCCACATCTGGAACCTCTCCTCATACTGCCCCTGCACACACACACACACACACACACACACACACAAACACACACACGCACATTGATGAAAATCTCTCCCACACTACTCTTCTCTGAAACGGATTTGAACCCAAGTCTTATCCGATTGGTTTCAATCAAACCCAAAAAAAAGAGAGACGTTGACTTCCATTTTCTTGTCTGTCATGTAGCCACAGTGACAGGGTTAACTGGATGAGTTGCTGCAGACCGTGCCAGAAACAGACACACTCTGGTATCATTCAAACCAACGGACTAAAGATGAAAGTCCAGACGCCAGGGAATAGTGAGCGAAGGAGCAGGGACTGGCCAATCAAATCACTCATGAAACACATTTGTGCATAGAGCAAGACCAATACAAAGGGGGTTGGGGTGGGGGTGTATCTGCTCTCAAAGCTGGAAGTCATACATCTTTGGTGTCCTATTTGTGCATGACAAATGCCAACTTTAACTCTCAGACACGTGGTTAAGCCCGCTTCCTCTGTCTAAGAGGGTAACGTTTCTGTTAAGTGTTGCTTGCCGCTGTCAGAGGTAGGAGAGATGATTCTATGTGTTATTGTTTGTGAGAAAGAGAAAGAGAGAGATAGACAGAGAAACAGAGAGTTGGAGAGAGAATCATGAATTGTGTGGGCATGAGGGAGACAGAAAGTGTGTATATGTTTGTATGTTATACACATAAAAAGTGTGTGTTTCTGTGTGTGTGTGTGTGTGTGTTATAAAGATAGAACGTGTGTTTCTGTGTCTGTTTTGTGTGCGTGTGTGTGTGTGTGTGCGAGTGCATTTACGTGTGTGTGTGTGTGTGTATATGTGTGTGTGTGGTATGTGTACAAATGACTGGATGTGGGATAGCATAGCCAGGTTTCTGTAAATCCCTTGCACTTGGCCCAGGATATGTGGCTGATGAAGAGTTCAGCCTGCAGCTCCCTGCCAGACGTGACGTAATACTGCCACTCAGTGGCCTGATGCCAGATTGCATGAGAGACTGCAAGACTACCACACATTTCCACCCCAAAAGTAATTTTTTCTACATTTTACAAGAAATTGTGTAACTTCTCTAAAACCTTCCTGTTTTCTCAGACCATTTCCTAAAAGTCCAAATACTTTAAGTCTTTACAAATGTAAACTTATCGTTGTGAAACAATTACCACCATACGGGTATGCTGTGCCATGGTGTGAATCATTGGGAATACTTAAACCTTGGTTGTCTGTCACTTCTCCAAAGAGTCATTTCCGAGGTTTCCCCTGGGTCCTCAGTGTGAGAAGGATCTGGAGACAAAGGCAGACAAAGAGGGAGGGAGGAGGAAGTGGATGGACACAGATGGACACAGGGAAGCAACCGAGTTGCCGTAACTTGGGAGCCGTACAAAGAGTCCGATAGAAACGGAGATAAGGTGAAACCTAAGATTAGGCCGACAGATGGAGCAGCACAGAACGTGGCCCGTCAAGCTGCTGGCAGCAGAACAGAGCTCCACAGAATATCAACAGTTATGGTCAGCGGATCAGAGCTCCACTGAATATCAACAATTATGGTCAGCCGATCAGAGCTCCACAGAATATCAACAGTTATGGTCAGCGGATCAGAGCTCCACTGAAATCAACAGTTAGGGTCAGCGGATCGGAGCTCCACGGAGTATCAACGGGTAGGGTCAGGACACCCGAATGGTAGTGCATGTTCTGATAATGGAAAAGATGGGCAGAGAGGCTTCAAAATCAAGAGGAAGCAAGTGGGAGCATGAAAAATGAAAAGGAGATGAGCAATAGTGACATGAGAAAGAGGGCGGAAGACAAAGGAGAAATCGTGTCAGGGAACAAACCGAGAGAGAGAAAGCGGGGGGGAGAGAGAGAGAGAGAGAGAGGGAAAGAGAGAGAGGGGGGGGGGGGGAGAGAGAGAGAGCTAAAGAAAGAGAGAAAGGTTGAAGAGAAAGATATCTGAGAGAAAAGGAGGGGGGGATGAAAAAAAGGGGGAGGACCCGCATTTCTTCCTCTGATTCAGCACTGGAACAATGGCTACCCATCCATCTGTCAGCACCCAAGGGCGCAGAGGGACTGTGACGGCAGGAGTGACACAGCGCTCCCCATCAACAAGCTATTGTCGGAGGCAGGCTGGGCTTTGCCAAATCTCACTCGGTCGCCTATAAAAAAAGGTACTGACGCCATGAGTAATGACCGGTGCTCAGGGACAGAGTTCCCATTGTCAAAAGCTGCAAACTGGCGTGATCTCTGTCGGCAAACTGTGGACGCACACACTTCTGTCAGTGTGACAGGAAGATATACGCGAGGTTGGCCCACACACCCGCAAACACACAGAGACTCAGATACTGTTTTATTGTCTCACACTGTGTAGATGTTTGCAAAACACACAAACAACTGAAATATGGCCGCTCATTTAGCTGCACTAACAACATCGAGACAGGCCACCCACATGCACACGTTTTGGCCGTTTGAAGCCCACACAAATACTAATTATCAGCGTGTTCACTTGTGTAGCAGCTTTACCGAACACACCCACCGACGCACACACCAACACGGAACCATGGAGCTAACCACTTGCCTTTACCTTTCCCCGGCACGAGCTAAGCTAGAGAAACTTTGATTGTTGACTGTTCTGTTCTGGGGGGGCTTGAGACTTAATAAGGCTGAGAGCCACTGTATTAGCACTGTGGAGGGATCCAGGGAAGCTGAACCTGTGTGACGGTGCGATTACCCAGAGTCCGCCTGCCAGCTCACGGTGCACTCTTAGCAGCCTCAGTTTGGCTGGCCGGCAGAAACCAAACCCAGATAAGAGGAGACGTGGATAAAAAAGTTGAGGAAAAATAAAAGTTGTTTTTTTGATATTCCGGTGATTGTTAATAGGTGTGCGCACGCATTGGCTGCACAGCAGGCCAGTCTGGTTTAGATTAGGCAGAGCTGTACATAAAATTGATGAATACTGCCTACCCAACACCCTGATGAAGAAAACAAAACTAACTGAAACCACGCTCAGAGCTTTATCAGTCACTGCACTAATAAAGACCCGAGAAACTTTGACGTAGTAATGATTCATATTACAGTGTAATGGTTATGGTGCACCATGGTTTATTTGACTTTTCCCCACAACATACAATAACATGGCTTTCTGTGACCTGTTCATATCTCGCTGTTATTAGCCTGGCTTGGTACCAGCTCAGCTGACTTACTCAGTTGGTTTTTGGAACATGTAAATCTCCCCTTCAGTCTCCTGTGTTCTCATATAAGCCAATGTGGTTTCAGTTAAGAGGAGAAACAGAGACAGAGGGAGAGAGGGGAGAGACCCATGTAAATGTTCCCTTATATCAACAGGTTGGAGCACACTTTCGCTAAGATTTTGACGTACGGAACTATAAACAGTGTAAAATAAATATCTTTGAAACGATAAAGAGCTCTTTGGGCATTATCAGTCCTGAGTCTGGGTCTGTGTGTGTGTGATGTCCGTGCTTGTGTGTGCACGCGCGCGCGCGTGTGTGTGTGTGTGTGTGTGTGTGTGTGTGTGTGTGTGTGTGCGTCGGCGCTTGCGTGCGTTTGTGTGTGAGGGTGGGTGTTCTTGTCTGTGTCTGTGTGTGTCTGTGTGTGTGTGTGTGTGTGTGTGTGTGTGTGTGTGTGTGTTAGAAGGGCGCTTCGAAAGTATGTGGTTCCCTAGGCTTGGTACGCCCTCTATTGCAGGGCTTTGTATATATACATATCTATTAAACCCACATTCAACCAGCCAACCCAGCAACCAGCTCCACAAAGGCCCTGAAATTCCAGCACCCAGCGCTTTCTCAATTTCCGTTTTCCCCCCTTACCAGTAATACTGACCTGCTTTGAAATGGGAAGGAACCGCTATACTTTGCTTTGATTATGGTGCTTATGGTGCTTTGATTGATGATTCCATATTATCTTGTTAGCTTCCGGGTTTTACAAGCAAAGGGAGAAATGTCACAGATATTTTGAGGTGGCTGGCCAGTTCCTTCGACGTTCATTGTGGTTTGGAGCAGGAAAAGGTTTGGCAAGACGGCCTTGGATTTCCTGTCACTGATGCCTCATGGACACGTTGTGTGAAGTAACTATGCAGTCCTTTGCGCTTATGGCCAACATGAATACTACAACTTGTGCTTTATGGCTCTACATATAGCAAGTGTTTTAACAGGTAAGAATAGTTAATAGCCACTTGGACTTTCCAGCCATACATGACAAGTCTCTACAAGTTCTAGAAAATGAACTGATAATGCTATTGATGAACACACAATTTGTTTGAGAATTTGTTTTGTCATGTCCTGAGATTCACGGACTAGATTCTTGAGTCATTAGACTCAAGAATGAGAGGGGGTTGCTTCGAGCAGGATCACCCACTTGAGAGGGTGTGTTTCACAGACCCATGTCGACTGCCTGTGAGTTTTGCTCCCTCTCCCCCTCGCAGTGTCAGAGATGTGTGAAGCTGTATCTTGGGCGCCCGCATCCAAACAGCTGATCCGTCTGAAGTCTTCACAATTACAAGGCAGCGTTTACCTTTGTTTTGCTCTCACACACAGCTCGCCCTGAGAGAAGTCCTCCTCTAGTGCAGCAACTCCGCAGTACAAAGAAATCGTATTGATCTCTTTCGAGTGCCACTTGCAATTACAGGCACACTGAACAGAAAGCTCCAAAGTCTAAGCCTCTGTGAGGTAACTGATACCACACATACCTCCAGTTGATGGGAGAATGAGTGGTTTCCTTTCTCTATTTACGGAATAGATCTTGTTTCTATTTGCAGAGATGTCTGCTTAGTTTGCTTAAGAGCAGTGAGGGAGGAAATTGAACCTCATAGTTCTGCGTGATTCACGACCACTTTGAATTCGCTTGGACGCATACACCAGTTGGTGGTAAACTACATGGAGATTGTGAAAGGCTCGCAACATCAAACGTTCTCTGAAGGCTTTGTGTGCGGTCCATTGAGTATGTACTGTACATAATCCCGGGTGAGAGATAGTGTGTATTTGGTCTTGCCGATATGACGCGTAAAAAAGTGTAATTGGAGTTTGATTCTTGATTGAAACATGTTATTCTTTCTACGGTTTGCCATATTCGGTCAAATCTGAAGATTGTTCCTCCTATCATTGAGGGTAAAAAGCTTCTACAATGCTCATGTAAGGTGCTTATGGTGCTTTATAGTATATTATGGTAGCTCATGCCTTACTCCTTGTGCACAAACAAACGCACACGCAGCCACACAAACACACACACACACACACACACTCAAACACACACACGCACGCACACACACACACATCGTAAGAGCTTTTCCCGCTAGCTCTACCTTCGGCCATGGCAGAGTCCACTGCTGATGCCCTAAGGGCACTCTCACCATTCGTGTCCCCATCACGGTGCCCGCCACAGGTACTTTCCAGCCATGCCTCCCCTCGAGGCTGGCTCTCCACCTGCCTTGGCCCGGCAAGAGGCTCTGCTCTCTTGCATGATTGATGAGATGACTCCGTTCCAGAGAATACCACTACTACATTTATGCGTGTGGGAGAAATCCTTTTTTTGCGAGTGGGAGGTCATCGTAGATGAAGAACACAAACAAACAGCAGGGTGTGCTGCACGTTGACATGTAGCAACATTGACGGAGGTGTCAGAGCGAGTGAGTGAGCCGGTGACTGAACAAGTGAACAAGAGAAAAAAACAGAAAAAGAATACAGATTTTTTGTTTTCTCCACCCCAACTATGTCTGAGTCATGATTCTTGCGGGCATCAAGCACACCTTCCCGTTCGGCCAGAGTGGAGGAGGAAGGAGAGGGAGGGCCTCCGACGGGACTGCAAAGGAAACGAGCGTTTTCTGTCGTTCCAATCTGCGCGGTGTGCCGGAACAACGGAAAGAGGAAACGCCGTGCGGGGAGCGCCGGCTTTAAAGAGCGGCGGCGGAGGAGCACGGGACGGACGGAGGGACCGAGTGAGCACTCGATGAGAGACGGTGAGTAATGGCTTCTCTCCTGGAGGGACCACCGGTTTCCAGGTCTGCAGTCAGGAAAGGACAGGCAGGGATGGGCCGTAAAACCTTCTTTATTCCGAGCCCATCAATGGGAGGAAATGTCTGTACAATGCGAATAAATACGAGACTTAAGGGGAAAGAGGGAGGGATCAGTGGTTGGACTGCATCTAATCCGGTCTCTGGCAGCTGAACAGTGCCACGATGACATCATGATGGGGGAGTTAAGTGTGCGCTTCAGCTAGGGGGGATCAAGACCTAGACCATGGGAAGATGCTTTGCGTTGTCAATTGTACTCGCTTATTGCACGTCTAAACCACAAAGAAATGTGTGTTTGTGTATGAGCATGTGTGTGTGTGTGTGTGTGTGTGTGAGAG
>JAVQJS010076477.1:0-10453 GCA_036024795.1 Galaxias rostratus
AGCGCGTCGTAGATGAGTTATAATCAGTTTTATAGAGAGAGAGAGAGAGAGAGAGAGAGAGAGAGAGAGAGAGAGAGAGAGAGAGAGAGACGTTTGATTGACACAAGAGGGTCTGGGAGAGGGAGATAGGAGGGCGAGGTGAGTGAAGGCGAGAGCATAAGAGAGAGATCTACTAACCCACAATCTTGACAAAAAGCTCCGCCTTGTCTTCGCCGGCGGGGTTGGTCACTGTGATACAGTACTTTCCCTCGTCCCCCTTCTCGGCCCCCTCAATGACGAAGCTGCTCAAATTTGTCCTGGTCTCCACACGCACTCGGCCCTCAGCCTCCTCGATCGCCTAGGGCACAGAGAGGAATATAGATTCATGCTGGCAACCACAACAGGCAAATCAAGCGCATCCTTAAGACTATTTGGCCTTTCTCTTTGTACCCCCAAATTGGCTGTAACAGTTGGTTATTGCAATTAACACTCTCACTTTTGATGCAGCCTTCCAGAGGTGCCTGGGAGCTGTAGTTTGATGTGTGGTAGAAAGGAGGAAAAAGGGAAAAGACTAGAGGCGCTCACCATGTCTCCTTTCATCCAGGACACAGTGGGTGCCGGGTCGCCTGTTATCTCCACGTCAAAGCGGAGCTTGTTGCCGGCCACCACCACTAAGGTGTTCTTGTTGCCTGCGCCACTAGTGTCCAGGTGTATCTTGGGAGGATCTTTAGTTTTCAGCATGGCAAAGAGTATTGTGGTTTGGACTTGCAGATACGGGACTTCATTGAAAGTGAATTTGATACATTGGCAAACAGGAAGCCAGCTTACCTTGGCGGGGAACATAGTCAATCTTGATTTCTGAGAAAGCAAATGGAAAGTAAATCGTTAATTGGTTTTAGGTATTGTTCTCTGCGGGTCCAAAGCAATCGCTTTGTGCATTCCCTTCCGTCTTTCTCACCGATGAAGTTGAGCTTAGCAGAGAGGGAAAGAGCGTAGCCTTCAGGAACAAACGTATAGTCTCCAGCATCCCCCGGCTTCACGTCATCTATCGTCAGCTTGTGTGTCCTGGGCATTAAAACATCACCAAACGTTACCAAGGAGACAGCACACGCTGACGAGTCCCACCATTATGTAAAACCCCGCGTTGCCCGGGCGACGTGCTTTACAAAGCGACATTGTTTGAGCAAGTGATAATACAATGGCTTTTCCTTTGCAAGTCCACCGTCACCCCGCCACAACTGCTGCCACAGATGGTTTAGTTTCCTACAGACGCAGGCCCCAGGTGGGTGGATGGGGGCATAACGGTCCCATGACAGAGAGCTACGGCATGCACACCTTCCAATGTGAGTCATCTTGATGCGATCGCTGGCGACGACCTCCACGCCGTTCTTAAACCACCTCCCCTTCACCTTCTCGTCGGAGACCTCACACTTGAAGACGGCCTGCTCGGCAGCCTTGACGGACAGGTCGGCGATGCTCTGCAGCACCTCCAATTCCTTCTCTGGAGCCCGGAGAACAGACAGGGGGGAAAGTGCGTGACGTAACTTGCATTACGATTAGGTCTGTAAAAACTTTTTTTTTAATCTTAAAGTCCTAGACACACATTGGTAAAGTGTATATGCAAGAGCCAGAGAAGTAAATGGGGAGCATTTGTGGACAGAGGTTCTGTACCTTCAACCTCCAGCTCAGCCTTGGTCTCTCCACCGTTGGTGTAGGCATAGTAGGTACCTATGTCCTCCGTGGTGGCTTCATTAATGATGAGCATGTGCTTCTTCCCGTCCTTCTTAAACCTGTACTTTGAACTATCTCTGGTTAGCTCCACGCCATCTTTCACCCTGCACGGGCAAATGCACAGAGACAAGCCAGCGAGAAACAGAAAGGCAAAGAGAGAAAAAAAAGCCAAGATTGGAATCTCAAAGAGCTTAAATATTGACACAGTGCGCAAGTAACAACAAGCAAGTGAGCAACAGTGGCACAAGACTGCCTAAACATATTTAAGACCCACTAGAACGGTTCGGTTAGCTAGTTTTGTGGTCTCTCACCACTTGACGTTAGCTCCCTCCTCAGACACCTCCAGTTCAAACTCCACCTTCTCCCCTGCCACTGTGAGGACATCATCCAGCAGCTTGGTGATGGTGACAGGGGGCTCTAAAAACATAAAGCAGGTTTCAGTCTGACCTCTCCAACGATATAGGGACAGCACAACATACTAACTGACACACACCCAAAAACTTAAATAATATTGTAGAATAGGTCAAGATTCATTTGCATGTCCCCCACTAGAATACCTGACTTTACAGGAAAAATAAGTTGGTCCATAGAGATAAATATGAAGTGAACACAAATAACACTGACACCCTTAAAAGACAAACGCCCTAACATGAGCAACACTTGAAATATTACTGACACATTTACAAGACCACTCCTCCCTAGCATTGAGATAGGTGAATGACAACAACTAAATAACATCATTCCTCCTCTCACGCACACCAAAGCTCCCCAACAATGACAACAATGCACTCGCATTGAAATAAAGCCACGAGGACAAGCAATGTGGGAGAGGATGACATGGCAAGGGAGTGCTTTTGATACCAGGCTGAGTACTTCAGTAGGACAAACACAGGCACACGCAACACGTACCTGTCCACTTTGAGAAAGGACACCATGTTTACAGCAACACTACACTGTTCAAAACAAGAACGACAGCAACAACAACAACACCACAACATTGTGAAGTCCCTGTCAATGCCCCTTAACCGCAATACACTTTGTGGTGCGGGCCGGACAGTACTTCGGGCCTAGAGGAACCATGAGGAGGACAGTGTGATGCGACGCTCCGCTAGCTTCGACCAGCTGCCATTTGCTCCCTCCTTACATTTTCCCTCTTCCGTCGGCAAGTCAAAGATATCAAGAAGATATCCAAGTGATCCGAGTCACAACACGACCGTGGGACATTGAAAAAAAACACAACGTACTCTACAGGACTGTTTTCAGTCCATGTGATGTTAAGCTAGTAGTCACTAGCTCCCATCCACAAAGTACACCACTCCCCGGTGGATTACATCACCACACACACACCGTTGATGTAGACGTGTCACGCAACATGGACAGGTCTTCTACACACAGTGCACATTATGCACTCCCACCAGCACAGACATACACAGTGGCCGCACTGCGACGATGTCTGTGGAGAAGGCTTACCCAATTTTTTGTCGTCTGATGATGAAAAAAAAAATGAGTAAGTAAGTCAAAGTAGAAAGTGGTGAGATGAGAACGGTCTGAGTGAACATGCAAAGCACTTCCCCCAGACCAATGGATTTATACTAGCGAATCTCACAATCACGTACTACACATTCACAGGTACATCTACCTAGATGTGGTATTGTGTGACACAAATACAGACGCAAAGAAATATGGAAATAACTCATGTACAAAGACAGAGAAGTTACAGACTCTTAAAAAATCACAAAGAACAAAACAGAAGGAAGCTCACAAAGCAAAAAGTCTACTTGACACAAACACGCGCGCGCGGGCACACACACACACACACACACACACACACACACACACACACAGTCATTGAGAGGGATGAGAATAACCGAAGTGGGGGCCTTCAGTGACATCAATCAGCCATATAAAAGAAAACGCTGTGACTACCGTGAGTCACGTACCTTTGACAAAGACCTCGGTGAAGCTCTTCTCCTCTCCCACCACACACTCATAGGCCGCGTCATCGGACAGGTTGCACTTGTTGATGGTGAGGACCCGTTTGTTGCCGATGCTCTCGAACATGTATCTGAGACACAGAGACGGTGTGGCACGTGGGTGAATCACAAGAATTGAACCCACACCCTCGCACATATGTGTGGAAAAACGTCAGCCATATTGGTTTATGTACTATGTATGCTTGATTTTAAATTCCCCTCTCCATAGCCCACAAACTCCCATGCATGCACGCACACACACACACACACACACACACACACACACAGACACAAGCACACACACTAAACAGAAGGAGCTGGCTCACTTGGCAGAAGGTTTGATTTCCGTTCCGTTCTTGAGCCATTTGACCTGGGCATTGGCGTCGGCCAGCTCCACACACAGCTGAATCTTCTTGCCCTTGTCAACTGAATAGGCTGACTCCAGCTTCTTAATGAAGGCTGAAGGGGAAGAGAGACAAAGGAATTTGTCAGTGGCTGTTCTCTTACACGCCAAGGGACCAGCTACAAGCACCCACTACAGCCTCGTGCTACAACTCTCAGAACTTCAGAGTGTTCTCCACCATGGCCCTAACCGACACTCAGCACGCCACCGTCTCCTCTGCTGTCATGCAGGCTGCACAGAATTCATCCGGCCCCCCTCTCTCCATCACCCGCCTGCCCGCTCTGACGCCATGATTTACCGTCGCTCTTCTTGGGCTCCACTTTCTTCTTCATCTTCTTCAGCCGGGTTAGCATTCCCCTGAGGTCGGTGATGCCATACTCAAAGGCAATCTTCTCGTAGTCGCAGGCCTTGGCGTCCTTCAGGATGTCCCACACGTCGGGCCGCTCCGTCGGCTCTTCCTTCTCCTTCCTTTGTCTGTCCGCCACATGCGTGTGTGTGTGTGTGTGTTTCTTTAATCATTAGAAAGAAGCAGACGTGGCACAGTAACAACCCTTGTTAACGGCCTCATACCTTTTCTTGAGCAGGGCGCTAAAGTCGAGATCCCCTGCATCCTCTCCCGCATCACCACTGCGAAGAAAAGGGCCAGAGGGAGCGACTCAATGTTGAGACTTGAATCTTTGCGTGTGGACGTTTAATTTGTGCCGAATGTATTTGATGAAGTTCACAGCAGGAATATATTACACAACAATGAAAATTAAGATTTGCCCTCGTCTATTCATTTTGACCACAAAACACATGCAGAATCTATTTAGAAACAGATGTAAGAAAGCATTGGAATAACAAGAACAGTTTAATCATTCACACAGGCAACTACACATGGAGCCCACAATGTGTTTTAGTGCCCATGGACAAAGCTTACCCTTTTTTCACCAGTTTTTTGCCTCTGATAATGTAAAAATAGAACGAGTGAGTAAGCGGAAGAAGCATTTGAAGGGGTAAAAAGATGAAACAGCCACCAGATATAGACAAGCAACAAACTGGACATGGACAAATAACGGCCAGCAACATGCAAACTGAACATCCATGTTATGACACAGTTTAAGTTTAAAAGCTGATAATTAAAAAAGACTGGAAGCCAACATCTACTGGCAGATACACATAGGCTAAATTTGGGAGGTCATATGAAGAAAAAGAGATATCAATACACATACTTGCGCACACCCACTCACACAATGCCTCTCTTGTGTTCACATACTAACTCAGACATTCTGCACAGAACTCAACACAACGCACAGTGTGGATGTTGCAGTTAAAATATGTAAAGAAGCCTTTTCTGTTGGCCAAGCCCAGCCACGCTGGAGAAGAAAAGCCAACTATGGCTGAAATGAGCGCATGAAGAAAAGCTCCGGCTCTTTCAGACATGGAGACACACTGCGATCGAGGAGAGTTCTAAAGGACGGGTGCACACGGCTGGTTATCCCACAGAACAGATTCTGAACACACCCCTGCTGGATTGTGGTTCTAGAATACATATTCGGATAGGTCCCACATGCCACTGTGGGCGGATGAGGAGCCCCAGAGAATCCAGGGATGTGGAGCGGATTCTCCATACTTACCCCCCGATTCACCAGGCAGTGGGGTTCTCTGCGACAGAACCGTGTCACATGGAGCTGACTGACACACTCTATCGAGGCAACTTGGAACCAATCGTTCCTTTCTTTCCTCACCTTCTCCGCACTCTCGTTAATTTTCTCTCTCGGATACACAACATCTTGGATCCGTCATGCTAACATTCTAGCTAAAACACAATATGTAGCGGCCCGATAGCATGTTGTGTTTCTCGTCTTACCCTTTCTTTTGGCCTTGTCTGATCGGGGAAAGGAAACCACAATGAAAATAACTATAGGTCGCACTGACTGAGGGTGTCAGTGGCGTGACGCTATGTGATCAACTAAACAAAGTAACAAGTAAATGAATGAAATGACAAACAAACATAAAGATCAGGACATAACTTTCAACACATTCAAATACTGAACAGAAAGAAAGTAAGAAAGAAAGAGAAAGAAAGAAAGAAAGAAAGAAAGAAAGAAAAATAAATAAATAAATAAAGACAAAGTGAAATTTAGATGGATAAAGTGATTGAGAAATAGAGAAAGAGAAAGAGTGAGTAATCAATCACATACGGACTGGGCAGATATACATAATAAAATAACAGACACCAGCTTACAACAGACTGCAGACAGACAGGGCGGTGAGACAAATTGAAAGGGCTGACAGAAGGTTTGACAGAGAGACAGGCAGTGACTCTTACTAGTCCCCGATGTGGCTGAGCAACAGACACGGGCAAATATAGTCCTCGACTGACAGATGCCCGCAGGCCCAGACACAGAGAAGAGCATACGCGAGAAGGTATGACAGGTGACAAAGTGAAAAGAGGCTTCCTGACACTGACACTCACGATCGCTTAAACGCCTCCAAGATGTTGGCTTGCTGCTCCTCTTGAACAGCTGAAACCAGGCAGGAAGAGAGAGAGGGGAGGTTGGGGGACATCATAACCAAAGAGGATGACTGGCACACGTCTAACGACACCTGAATAATCAATTGATTACCTCACTAAGTCACTAAACAAGACAATCTTGAACACATTACACTCGACCGCAAATGCGAGTGAGGCGCGCTCAATTACGGCCTAATGGTGTTTCTCAGTGAATTTAGGGGGGCGATAATGGGATTGTCACGGCCGTTTAGGGGCCTACCTTCAACGGTGACTTCAAAGGTGCAGCTGTCACACTTGTCTTTGGAGGTCACCTCACAGCGGTAACCACCTGCGTCCGCGTCCACCGCTTTAATGATGCTCATCTCATATGTGTAGACCTGGGCGAGAGGGACAGCAAGACTTGAATGTAGGAGAATAAACGACACATGCACACACGGACAGACTCACGCACCACACGCACAAACACACACACACACACACACACACCTTGGAGTTCCTATCGTAGGCCTCTTTAAACTGCAGGTGCTTCCCTGCCTTGCTGCCTAGGTCAAGCCATTTCCCCTTGAGCCACTTCATAACCGGTTTCCGCAGCAGGTCCGAGGAGTCCACCTTGGCCACAAAGGTGATGTCCTTCCCTGCCGTCCACCATTGCGTGTCACGGAAGAATGAAAGACAGCTGTTGCTAGACAACCGTTGTGGATGTTGCTCTCCTTCCATTGCATTCCGATGGGACATCAGTGCCTACCGGGACATCAGTGGTGTGGGGGTGGCTCTCACCTTTGGTTACTGTGGCACTCTCGGGTCTCGACACAAACAGTCCACTTAGCTCGGACATCTGATTCACTTCTCCTGGTTCTATACAAACAGAGGACGCAGTCACACAGGTGAAGTGAGAACAGGATGCACAACTAGCTGACAGTGGCACAACGGACAGATAGACTTATGGAGCAACAGCAGAAGGGAAAAGTCACCAGAAGAAGTTAAATATTAATACACAAAAACAATTTATCCCAAGTTCAGTCCATTGGTTAGAGGTACAATCAGTTGGGATTGTAGGAATTCCTGATTCAAGGTTTTTCCCAGCATTATGTGTCAGAGAGGTGCAATGTAACATTAACCCTCCACCCAAAACAGGCATGAAAATTATGTATTTGGCTACACAACAAAGAATTAAATTGGGGCCAACAACCACACAAACGGGGGAACAAAGATCATGTGACCACATTTTGACCAAGGGGAGGGAAGTGTCCGATTACAGGATCAGGCTTACCTTATTGACATCTCTTTACGCGGACCAAACTATGTTAGTCTGAGTCTGCTATTTGTGTTAAGTCTCATTTATCACATTGGGACTTACATTTCCCTAAAGGAAATAGTATAGTCACTTGTGTTAAACGTGAAAGGATTAAACGTACTCTATAAATAATACTTGCTTCTCTTACCATTGGGAGGCAATTCTGGATCAGGAACCAATAGAGAGAGAGAAAGCAATGGAACAGATTAGTTCTACCTCTGTTGGGTTGTAGGAGGTGATCATTAAGAGTTAATCGAGCCATAGGCAACCTTACTACCTGGTGAGCAGCGCGGACACGTTAGCAACAGTGTGCTTTTACCAGAAACACCTCACTTCCTTTGATATCTTTAAATCAACATGTCCTCACTTTCGTTAATGAGTTGTGTCCTCAGCAGTCGAGTTTAAAAGCTCGTCATCGAGCCGGGGAACAATTAGAGGGGCATCCCTACAGGGACTGTCTCTCACCTACAAAGGGCTCACGTCTCCCAGGCATAGAGGAACAGAGTTTAGAGAAACACACAGTGGCAGATATAATAGAAGACGCATCGGTCATCCAATCAAGTTAAGTGAGCTGGACCCCGGTCGGCCAAAACTGGGATCACATGGGGTCGTGCACCTCCATAAATTCAGAGAGCCTCACTGTCGACGCTCCTCTCTCTCTCTCTCTCTCTCTCTCTCTCTCTCTCTCTCTGTCTGTCTTTATGGGCTCTGTTAATTTCACCTTTTCATTCAAAGTACCCTTGACGTACGGATCCCAGACCAGTGACACCAACTGAACCGAAACCGACCCGGGAAGTTGCACCCGAGGGACACTTTGGATTTATTTCCTCTGTTCCCTCCCACATTGGAAATTTGCCGCTTTTCATGGTGAAAGTTGAAGGGGGGGAGATGCTCCCAAACCATGATCTGGGGTCACTTTAGTGTCGCTACTAATTTAAGAAGTCCTTTTTGATCTTTGACATTAGGTGTATGTCTGGGAACAATTTCACCTTGTAGATAGCGATACTAGCACTTCCAATAGAACATCAGACTCAAAAATAACGATCGTAACAAGGAAGGTTTCAGTAACAATATATAAATAGTATCTTGGATAATAAAATTTTACTTTACGTTTACGATTGACACAATGTAAACAAAATGCCTCACAGTCAATAGCAGTATTATTTTAAAAAACAACACTTGAAAGGGGTGAATGGTGAAGGGTATGATTATCATTTTGGGAATATTCCATATGAAAACAATTACAAAATATTGAGAATACCACATCTTATTATGTCCACACTGAACTACACACAATGTACGATATATAGCCAGCCTCACAAAGACAGCATATATATCCCTTTGTCATTCAAAAAGCAGAAACAAAAATCCTTAATAGTCCGGTTATTTAATTTATTTATTTACACGTTCCTTCTTAGCCCGGATGCTTTGGCGAAACCAATCCCGTGACAGTATGGCTTTTCTAATCCATATTGTGGTAGACAGCCAGTCGGCGCTAACCTCGTATACCTGCAATATCTCTCAGCTCACTCCCTCTAGAAAGATCCCTCTGTATGGTCCTTCAATGTTGATCTTCAAAACCGATCTCCCGAACTGATCCTCTTCCCAACTGCATTACCATACTAATGAAATTCTCTGTGAAAAACCAATAAGACTAATCGCCAGAGCAATCCCAGGTTGAGGGAGGGAGACTCGCGCCGTTTGCCGGCCCTCTGTAATGGATGCAAATGTCCAACGACAGACATTCCGTGACAGAGGCTGACAGACGTGCATGTTAACAAGGTGTTTGACAGGGATCAGTGGGGGCGCACACAGACACACCGCGGTGCGAAAGGGAACGTGTGTTTTGTTTCTTTTCCTTACCATCTCTGGGATCACTGTGCGCTGAGCGAAAAGAAACAATGGGTACATTGACTTTAGTAGTGCTGACAGTGATGGGTTAAAGACCGTCATCACCAAGGAGCATCGTTCAGGTGATCTGTGTCTTTGACAGGGAAAGAAATGTGGCTGTGCAAAGACAACAATACCTTAATCGCATGTTTGGTCAAAATAAGGAGAATTATAACAGGAAGGAAGTCCAGTGACCATAACTAAATTACCCCAATGACACATAATAAAAGGACATACATACAGTTCAAATAAACACATCACAGTGTAACTAACTGTGAACCCTGCACATTCAGACCAACAGCACGCACAGCTATATGAATGACTCAGACAAACCGTATATGTAAGCCTTAATGTGTGTGTTCATAACATGGTTCTGCAGTCTGGCAGAGCCTCAGCATTGTAATGGATGACTACTCGTCAATCGGGATTGTCTTCTTATTGTTACAGATAATAAAAAAAAGACACTGATTTGCACACACACACACAAACACACACCCACACACACACACACATACACGCACACGCACACACACACACACACACACACACATACACACACATACACATACACACACACACACACACACACACACACACACCTAAAAGTAATCATCTACAAACTTAAAACCTGGGATGGAGAGAAAATATAACCCCACACACAATATAGAAACAAACACGCATTTATA
>JAVQJS010076486.1:0-10227 GCA_036024795.1 Galaxias rostratus
GGACAGAGAGTAGCTACTGTTGTAAAGGAAGTAGAGTACAGAAATTTAAGAAAAACTCTTATAATATAAGTTATATATAAAGAAATGACCACTTTCATTTATTGATTATAGCAAGATCAGCTTTAATCACACATTAAGTCACCAGATATATGGGGTTACGAAAATACAAACATTTCTTTATTTTTTCGGCTACTGGTGATCAACAACTAATCAACAACTACATTTCGCCCCCAAATATCTGGATCATCAGATTAATTGTGAAAATAGTCTAACTACGAAAAACACCTTTTGCCATTTGTTTCAAGGAGATAAGTATTTGATAACTCTCAGATTCCTCAGAACTAAAAGGTCCTTGGAAGTCATGTCACATTTCAGGATATTCAGTTTGATACTTAATTCTTAGACCTACAAGTTGTAAAGACCTATCTAAGAAAGAAGAGGAGACTAAGAGAATTTTTGCAGTGCTAAAATCTTACTAGTTACAGTATGCAAACAACTATTTTGTCTGACGGTATTTGAAATAATGTTGGCATTATCCTTAACTGAGAACTCTCCCCCAAAAATGAGGACTCCAGGAATATTCATAGCAGAAAGCCTCAGATTTGCTGTGTGGCAAAGCCATTTTGTGGAAGAAGGAGTCTCGGACATGTCAGGGCTGTTGACAATCTGGGCTCAGGATTAGTGAGACACATGGCGATCCCTAATCCCTGACTGTATTGTAATCTAGTTACCCACAGTGCTATGGGGATTTCCATATGAAAATATGCACAAAAGCTGGAGCTACCCGATATCACAACCCATGAACTGGCTGTTTAGCCTCCTACAGTATATTTTCTTACAAATGTTGCTCAGTTATTTGGTGTTGCTCACAGAGTTGTAAGAAAATTGTGATGCCCTCTGTAGGACCCATTTTATATAACAATGTTCTGGGATCTTTTCTGACATGATTGTTAAAAGAGCAAACCACATTGATTCCTGTTTATGAAATTGAATAACTGACATAAGGTGAAAATACATTTTGATCATCTCAATTTAAAAATCTCATAGATACGTCATTAAAATATCTTTTAAGGGACTCAATGTCCCCAGAAGGGAACTTTTCTGGGTTGGAAATTTTTCTGTTTAGCTGACAAACTTTCACACTGGTGTTGTCATTGTCAGGCAAACTTTCCAAAGGGGAAGTTTAAGCTATTATCAAATTTCTTCTTGGGGTACATTTCTACAAGCAGCTCACCGGCATCTACTCAATGAATATACCTGTCTGCCACTGCAACATATTTTGCCAATGACTAAAGTGTAAACCTCTGGTTGATAACTTAGGTCAGATGCTGTGAAACTATGAGGTGTACTAATGTAAAAATGTACAATTTTTTTTTTTTGTATCTCCATTTTGAGGGCTTTGTGAATCTGAAAGAGGTTTTCCAACTAAAATGATTCACAAAACTTAAAAATTGATGAAACAATCCATGGCCAGTAAGGATACTTTAACAAAATGCCTTTGCTATAAATACCTTGTGTTAAACATACAGTACATAACGTTATATGATTGCTGGTGTAATTGGAAATCAAAATAGTGTTTGGGTGTCAGGGGTACAGCCATTCATCAATGTGACCAGGCTTGATAGCTCGAACATGGTTAGAGATTAGTCATTCCTTGTTTGATGCAAATTGACTAAATCCAACCTCTGTTTGTCTTGTGGTGGATGTGGTGACCGCTTACTTGCATTGCCCAGTAGGATGCAGCCCAGGCAAACACACCGCATGTAAGCTACTCCTGGGTGGCGTATTTACCCAAACCTGTTTGTCCAGCTGCTACACAGGGGTGCTGATTACAGTAAGAAGCAGGGCTCCTGCTATAATTAAAGTCGTGATTTCTACTGTTTTATCTTATATGGATAAGTAATACATTTTTGTAAACACACAAATACATTTGCGAAGAGAATGTTTGCTAAGAATGAGTTTTGATTCAAGATCTGGGTTGTTTTGAGATGAGAAATCAAAGTGAAGGGGCACACTATTTTGTGAGAGAATGTACTGGTATTCATTTTGCTTAGGTGTTTTAGAACATCAGCCCATCACACCGAATATGTATTTTAAAAAACTCAACATATATCTAGTTATTAAACATTAATTTAAATCAATTACAATGATGCAGAAAGACACATGTAGTCTAATAAATAAATGAGGAAATGTTTGATGGTTAAAGATTAATTGATGGTTGAAAATTACATGACAGTAAAAAGTTAGATAATTCACATGACAGATACGGGCATGACACGCGCGCGCGCGCGCACACACACACACACAGAGACAGACACACAGTTTTCTTTAAGAAATAGTAATATTAAAAATAAAAACCGCTCCACTAGAAAAATCTGACAGGAATGTTTTGGATTTGAGATTTAGGAACAAAAAAGCTTTATCTCTTAACACTAGCAATCAATAGTCCTATCGCAAACTACGCTTTGCATTTGATAGGAAAATACTCGTTTTCTCTTGTAGGTCTAACTCTTCATTCGTCAATAGGCGGACTTGCTAGGTCTATACTTGCTCTCTCTGTGAGCACGGCAGAATGTGAGCACGTTTTTTTCGCAAAGCAAAACGCCCCTATTGAGTTATATGGATATGGTTTGAGGCTCTTGCTCCGTCATTGCTGAGGCCAATTTTGAAAATACCAAACTTTTCACTTACAGCCGTTTGAATTGTACTGGTTCCGAATCCAGCCCAGTTTTATGGAGCAATCTGAAAATGTGGTTCGAGAGTTAGGTATGATGTGGAATGGCAATTGCCTTTTCGCAATTTTAGTGTGGGGAAGCAGGTTTTACATTTAAAAGTTTACTTACAGGAATAACCGTATAATCATGTTTGAACAAATCTTTATTACAAAGACACGAATGCACATTTCAAAATGTAATACTGACATTGCGTGTCTAATTCACATTTTTTTGGATAAAGAGCAATACCAAATTTCTTTGACCTTAAACAAGTGCTGCACTTACATTTTCAAAAAACGACACTGCAACCTGGACAACGAGAGGAGAAATAGTAAAACAAAATTATAGCAGCATATTTAATGTAGTCAGAAATCAAATCACTGCCTTTAGTTTATTTTCATCCCCTTAATTTTCCAACAACAGGTTTTATCAAATGTCATTAATTTCCCAATTTACATAATTGTAGCAGTTGGTTAGTTGAAAAATAATCCTTGACCCATTTCTTTATCTGACATCCAATTGATCATCTGTTTCAAAATGAACACAAGCAAATGTCTTTTTTAAACTTAAAATTCTCAGCATAGGAACTTAAAATGTCCTGGTTGTATTTATCAATACTTGCTCCTGAATGTTTTGAAGATAATCTTTTAAGGGTAAAATGAAGAATAAAAAAGGTCACAAAACTTGAAACCGCCAGGAAGCCTGATCTTTGTAGTCCAAGCAGTCTGTAGAGTTGAAGTTGAGTTTCCAAGACGATGCTGTTGTAGCAGCAGTTTGGTCCTTGTAATCCAGACAGTCTGAAGAGTTGAAGGCCAAGCCGGCTGTACTATAAGCCTGGTGATGGTGGGGATGATGAGGATGGTGGTGGTTCCCTGAGGTCTGGCCTAGGTGGTGGTGCGGGTGGCTAGACATGGAGGTGCCAGTCATGGGGCTCAGCTGGTGCGGGTGGTGTGGATGGTGGTGGGAATGCATCGGGGCCAGGTAGGAGCTGCATTCCAAGTAGGAACCGGACGACGGATTGGGGTACGCCTGGCCGTAGGCCACCGCCGTCTGGCTGTACGAAACCGGGTAAGAGGGTGTTCCACCAGTGGAGGACATGGATCTCTGCATGCAGGAGGCGCTGGTGGGAGGAGCGGGGTCAGGGAGCGTGGGTGGAGTAGGCGCTGGGGAGATCGGGGCGGGACTCCAGATAGAGGAAACTGGAGCAGTGACAGTTGAAGTGCTGCTCAGGCTGAGGCCGCTGTGGCTGGACGGTTTGGAGGCCGATGAGCCGGAAGAACAGGAGGAGGAAGAAGAAGCAGAAGAAGAAGAGCCAGTGCTGGACACCGCTGGAGGAGTAAACTGACCACTGCTCTCTGAGCCCGTGCTCTCCCTTGTCGGAGAGGACTTCTTTTTGATTGGTCGGACCTTGGCACTGTTTCCGCTCTGCTGCTGTTGACGGCACTTGGCTCTCCTGTTCTTGAACCACACCTAAAAACAAAACGCATCTTCATGCATGGTTACAGCTCAACAAGTGACCATAAAATGTTTCAATTAGTTTTTACTTAATTAGTTATAACAACAATACTTCAGATTGCACATAAAACATTTGCACCATAAACTATTTTTCATGGGGTAAATGTGTGGCAAAATATAGACAATTGTAACATGATGCAACATGTTGTGCTGAAATAAGTGAGCAGTACTTCACACATCTAGAAAACACAGAAAACTATAGACCTTGGTTGCCTACAATGTGAAACTTGCAATCTAAATCTCCTTAACCCTGTTTCATCAGATAAAAACGTATAAAAACTTTAAATAGTGAAAGTATCAAAGTCTATCATATACTAAATTGTATATAAATGTCTAACAAACCTGTACTCTCGATTCTGGTAGATTAATTTTCAGTGCCACCTCTTCCCGCATAAATATATCCGGGTAGCGCGTCTTAGAAAACAGGGACTCTAATATGTCCAATTGTGTTCGGGTAAAAGTGGTTCTCTCCCTTCGCTGTTTTCTTGGATGACCTGAATTGTTCAAAAAAAGAGAGATTTATAAACTGGAAAATGAAATTGAATAGAAACTGTTTGTTAATTTAATTGGGCTAAGAAAAAAAATGCAATATCAAAGCGTGGTTTCGCTTAGAAGTTAGAGTTCTGGTTTAGGTTTGAGTAAATCTGTAATTCAGCCCAAATTTAGTTTAGTGACCGTATTCATTTGAAAATACAAAAATGCATTTAATAGTATATCGATTGATTAATATAACCAGTTATTAAATCAACAAAGTTAATCATCAAATTAACCCCTTTAAACTTAACAAATCTGAAAACAGTAGCTGACTTTAGGTCAAGCCCAAAACCTGTTTTTATAGATAACTTAAAAGATCCAGTCGTACTGGCATTTGTATTCCTTTCGTTTAGGCAGTGTAGGCCTATGCTTACCAGGGTACCCTACCGAAGGATGCAGCAGATCCATAGCACCGCCTAGCCCCAGTCCGTTCATGCCATAAGGGGCCTGTTTGAGATACGACATCATGCTCGAAACGGACACTGAGAAGCCAATGTCCGGGCGCAAATGTTTGGTCCCGCAAAGTGGCAACGAGTTCCTGAATGGAAAGGCAAAAATCAGACTGAATTTAGTATATATTACACTCAATTTACCTTTTCAGTACTTATCCCGTTAAGTAATTCTATGATTCAAAACCAGTTTTTCCTCTTAATGCATTTTTCTTTTCCATAGTTGCGCATCTACATTTACCATAACCCTCACCTATGCAAATTGACTCTGGTTGCAATAATTTAATTACGACAATAAACAAATAAAAACGTTAAGAAATTGAGCCCACAGATTTTTTCTTTCTATTTGGCATTGGCCTACACCTAATTGATTCGACCTATCAGAGGACTAGATTAAACGCACCGAATTTTAATCAGACAGATGGAACCTCCATCACAGTTTCGATGGGGCTGTTAACACCATATTTTTCTTAAAAAACCTTTATTTAACCGGGAAACTTTTTTTTTACAAGTAAAACCGGAGCACGATGCAGCAAACCAACTTTTAACCAACCATTATATAATAAACATAATATTAATACATTAATACATAAAATTAAAACATTGTATACAAAAACAAAACAAGTATCTGCTCATGATTGCGCAACAGTTCTTGCTGGTACATACATCTGAGCTACATACAGACTACAATTTTCTGTAGTTTCTATAGTTAAGTTTTAGGATGTTTGATAATCTACCACAATTTGAATAGGCCTATTCTGCCTCACGCTGTTACGGACGGGCCTGGTAGATTGTTTTTAGAGGCGTAAATACTTCAGCTAATGCAAAACTCAATTTCCATAAACCACAGGGAGGAGTTTAAGCAAATGTAGGCCTATGTGGATAAAACTATGTGCAAATTAACCCCATTAAAATTCAGATTAGACCTCAAGGGTGAAAGAACTAAAAATGTTTTATCAGTAAGATACATTAATAGTAACCCAACCCCTTCAGTTCGTCCTTCAGGCTCATTGTTTGCAATAAGCAACCTTAACAAATACGCGTAAATATGGATTTAAGAATATTAAAATATTTATTTTCTGAAGTTTCTTACCGTCGTCGAGTTATCTTATTTGTCTATCTTGCTTTTTTTTCTTTTGTTCAATTTACTAAGGATTCTGGTTATAAAACCGTCTGGTCCTTTTGAATAAATAAAGAAACGTAAATAATTCTAAAGTAATTATTTAATATCTACCTAAACTATTTATCATAAAATAAATTGTAATAGGAGCCAATAAAGTTTTGCACAATACTACTATACATTTACCACAAGTACAGTACAAGTTATAGTATAGTACACATTTGTTAAAAAAAACAACAGTAACTTTGCACTTACCTCAAAGGTTTCTCTCTAGTTGCAATTTTTTTTATTCCAAAATGTCGCGTTACCCCTTTATCGTGTAACGTTATCCACACAAAAATATTTGGAAGTGAGGCAACCGCGTTAGGTGAAAAGATGAGCGGTGAAATAACCAAGAGGACAAATCACGAGATTTGTGATCAAACGAAGAAAATGAGAAATAACGGAACTGGTATAAATTAGACAAAATTGACATACAAATCAAGTAAATTAAATTGGCATTGCGTCCTTCTTCAAATGATTAGCTATGTTGACGGATTGAGATTGATCACTCTCTGCTTACTCTGGTCGACTATGGATGTAGTTACATACAGAACCGCCCATCCCATCCAAACATTGCGCCTGTGCATCTCGACAGCCGAAAGAAATAACCAGTCTTTTGCCAGGGATTCCTCAAGGCCCCTCCCCTTCACATTTCAAACACATCTATAGGCCTACATTTTGAGCATATTTGTGCGGATTAAATTTGGTAAAGTAGGCCTATATTGTAAAAAAAATAATATACCTCGTCTGTTGTGGAGCTGCATCGATTAAACAATAACATTAAATCTTGAAAGGGACTTTTCTAATAATTTACAAATTATAATCTGGATACAAGAGATAATCATTTCTAAATTGTAATTTAACAAATCATGTTGTCCAAAAGTGAATAAGAACTATGTTGGGCATGTGTAGGCCTTTGCACAAAATTTCACTTTTGTCTCCCTTTGTGTTTTTGGTGTATTGAACATCTGAAAGTTCGCGAAATCAGATGCCCATTCATTGAAATTTTCGGGATCACGGTGAAGAGAATTTGGTTGTGAAAATAAAAGTTTGAGTCACTTTGAGTCACTTCGACTTTTGGAAAATTACGGCTGTAATTTGCATCGTCTGCATGGGAAACAACCGAGATCAAATTTTAATTACATAATGATCTTGACACCTAACCACCAATCATCACAGGCCTGACCACCAATACTACACATTTTGTGACAACACACAAATATTCAATTTTCTTAATACAATCAAAAGCGGGAGTCAACAAACTGATCAGCAAGACCTATCAAGATTTCAACAGGCCTGTTGTGGGAGTATTACTGTCTAATCCCAAATTGCAGCAGAATTTGCTTTATACTAAACTTGTAAATCCAGGGATCAACGCGGTAGAGGTGGGGGTGTATATTTGTCTCTTGCTGGTGGGTGAGGGTTTTCTACGCTGTCAGTGCTTATTAAAACGATGATGCATAAAATCTTAAGTTGTCAGAAAACATGAGTGCAGCCTGCACTTTTTCTACTCCACTGAAAGAACGGCTGTGTGTCAACGAGGGCTTTGCTGAAGTCCGACACCTTCCCCCGGTATTAGTGACAGACTCCTGTATTAAAATCGGCACCAATGTCTGTTCGCTATGAGAGATTGGCTTTGCGGTTGGGCTCGGAAAACAGCAGAACTTTTCGTCCCCCAAAACGTTTTTGGTCTCGAATTATCTGAATACACGTTGGATTTTACTGAAATTCGCAGGTAAGGATTTAGGATAACTCACCCTGGGAAAAAACTGAAGGAAATAATTATTTGAAAAAAAAGTTGTGTGTGTGTATATATATATTTATAAATATATTTATAATATATTTTATATATATATATATATGGTAAAACATTTTTTAAGGTAAAACCCATTAGAGCGGATTACATTAATCACATGAAACTATATAGGCTTGACTATAGTTAAAAATGTTGAAAAATATTCACTGCTTATGTAAGATTGATACGTTACAAGTTAAATATAACTGTACAAAAATAACACAATTAAATTTGAATACAATTGTATTGGCTGCTAGGCCTATTTCGAGAAAAACCATGTTCATAAACATATAGAACATCTTTTTTTAAGATGTCATTACACGTGTTGCAGTGATTTTTCGAAGGGGTGAAAACATGCTAAATTACTATGCAGCATTCAGAAATACTGATTAGAAACCTTAATTAGGCCTACACACTGATGCAAACCAAGTTATGATGGTATCCTAATAAAATAGCTGAACGAATATTTTCAGTAAAAAATAATTCATATAAACACTTCCATCAAACCCTAAGTTCTAAACTGTTTCCAACTGTTCATAGAATTTTAACCAATTTCAATATAACATAATTTTATCATTTCAAATGATAATTTATTTGTAATTGTAATACAGAAAACTGTATAATAATTAGAATGAATTAAACCACCTGAAACCAACAGTTGGTAACACATGACTTCCATATGGTGAGGTGTTGTTAAGCTTTAAGTGTTGTTCGAATTCGCTAAGCGCTAATTAAAGGTGCTTCACTGCGTCCTAACTTGTGTACTCTAGCACAGCCTACACAGGACCATACCTTACGAAAGGAAAGAAGTAAATCCTGCACTATAATTCCCTGTGGCTGCAATGTTTAGTGAGACACAATTTAGCTGTTGATGGACATAACCGACAATGGATGCAGATCATATTGTTGTTTAGAAAGCATTTCCATTTTATGTTATGCCCTAACTTGCTAATATGCTCATATGTTTACAAATGTCAACATGTTAGAAACTTATGAATCATAAATATGTGATTATCGTAGCAGATTTGTATGCCACATAAATGCATAACTTGCATTCATCCAATTACTAGGCTCCATATTCACTCCTGTTCATTGGTCTTCATGTGTTGTGATACATGTGAGTTGTCAGGGGGATGTGGAAGCGAGCAACCATTCTAAATGTGACCTATTTTGTTAAACTTTTGTGACAGGTAGCCTATATTCCCTTTTTAATTCCAACCTTACTTATAAAGTTAGTTAATAAAGTTCTCCACCGTGCACAAGTTTATGAGGCTATGAAACAACACGGTGACAATGCATAAGTGATGTATCAAAGGTGCGCTTTTTGTAGGCTATACTTTATCTTTGGGACATTGTAGTTTCTCTATGAACCATCCACAAAAACCATGTTGTCACATGATTACACATAGCCTGGTGTAAGTGCAGGCGGACTCCTTTTGCAACGTGATTGTCTTTTCCTAAGTCCTTACGGATTTTCTTTCATATCTTTCCTTACCCTCATGACGTTTTTCCTCGGGGTTAAGGCAAAGCTCATGGTGAAAGTCTTCAGGATGTACTTTATTTGACAATTTACATCCAGCCCCGGACTGCCCCAAACCATGGACAGTGAAACACATCGATGATGCTCTAGAACGTAATATCAGCTGGGTGCTGACAATGAAGACAGGAGCGCTTTGTTCTTCTACAATAACTCTTTAGGCACCCTATAATGTATGACACTGGAAGGTCAGACAGCCAGCCAGCCAGCCAGCCAGCCAGCCAGCCAGGCAGGCAGGCAGGCAGGCAGACAGGCAGGCAGGCAGGCAGGCAGGCAGGCAGGCAGGCAGGCAGGCAGGCAGACAGACAGGCAGGCAGGCAGGCAGGCAGGCAGGCAGGCAGACAGGCAGGCAGGCAGGCAGGCAGGCAGACAGACAGACAGACAGACAGACAGACAGACAGACAGGCAGACAGACAGGCAGACAGACAGGAAGACAGACAGACAGACAGACAGACAGACAGACAGACAGACAGACAGACAGACAGACAGACAGACAGACAGACAGGCAGGCAGGCAGACAG